>PVHY01002526.1:0-124866 GCA_004024945.1 Uropsilus gracilis
GGAAGGAAGGAAGGAAGGAAGGAAGGAAGGAAGGAAGGAAGGAAGGAAGGAAGGAAGGAAGGAAGGAAGGAGAGAGAATTGGAAGAATAAACCTCAGCTACCTCTTCATTGGGTGTCCCCAGGGCCATCTTTCCCACTCATGGGTGGCATTGTTCAAAGAAAATGAGCAAACATTGTTAAAGTCCATATGGATACAAAAAGACCCTGGATAGCCAAGCCAATTGAAACATTGAAAAGTTTTTTGTTGTTTTTTTTTTTTAATTTGCTTTGTAAAATGCGGTGTCAAGAGAATAAGAATACAAGCCAAAAACTCAGAAAAATGTTTATCAAAAATATATCTGATACAAGAATGTTGTCCAAAAATGTAAAAGGAGACTTAACACTCAACAATAAGAACACAAACTGATGTTTATTTAAAAAAAAAAACAAAAAACAAAAACAAAAACAAAAAAAAAAACCTGGATCAACAAAGATCTTAATAGATACCTCCCCAAAGAAAATAAACATGACAAATAAGCGTATAAAAAGATGCTCAATATACAACGCCATTAGGGAAATGCATAAAAATGTACTCCTACAAGAACAATTTAAACTAGCAAAACTAACAAGTCAAAATGCTGGTCAGCATGTAGAACAACAAAAACTCTTCAATGAAAAATGTTACTGAGTCTTCAGAAAATACCTGGACTTT
This sequence comes from Uropsilus gracilis, assembly GCA_004024945.1. NCBI lineage: Eukaryota > Metazoa > Chordata > Mammalia > Eulipotyphla > Talpidae > Uropsilus > Uropsilus gracilis. The sequence goes on from PVHY01002526.1 coordinate 692, forward strand.
CTCACAAAGTTAGACACACTCTTTCCATGTGATCCACCAGTCCTTGTCCTGTGTATTCACCTAAAGGAATTGAAAATTATATCTACAAAAAAACATGGTCAAGAATGCTTATGTAAATTTTACTCGTAATTGCCAAAATTATGATGTCCTTCAGTGTGTAAGTGTATAAATAAACTCAGGTATGTCCAGACAAATAAATTATCATTCATTGCTAAAATAAATTACAAAGCATGAAATTACATGGAGGAAACTTAGTGCATATTACTACATGAATGGAGTTACAAGAGACAATCTATTGTTTGATTTTAACATTCTGCTTGAAAAGACAAAACTGTGTAGATAGAAAGATTAGAGATTGCTAGATGCTAGAAGGAGGATGGGGTGTTTAAGTGGAGCACAGGATTTTTAAGGCATACATTTTAAGGTATATATATTTAAGGTGCATCCATAACATCACAAATTTTTCAAAATTCATAGAGTTAACATCAAGGATAAACCCTATGGACTACAGGTTTTTTATGATGCACCAAAATAGGTTCATCAAGTGATTAGAAATACACCACTCTGATACAGGTGCAATGAGGGAGATGACTACTGGGTAATCAGGGGACAAAGGGAAAAATTCACTGTTAAATCAAAACTTCTTTAAAAACGTTAATCAATTTTAAAAGATTCTGTGAGCAAAATATATAATTAAAGCTTCAATTCAAGGGACAAATTTCAAAATCAAAGTATGAAGTAAAACTGAACATTTGAAATCAAATAGCATTGCATTGAATTAAATGGAGATGAAATATTGATACAAAATAGATGGCAATAATTATTCTAAAAGAAGATAATCTATACATAAAAATAATTTCTTTGAAATATTTTTTAACTCAAATCTGGGATATCATTTACTTTTAGACTTTTAATATTGTGATCATTTATCATATGGTTGCTTTCTGGCAGAATTATATGTTCTGTGCTTTACATGGATTATTTCACTGGTATCCTAAATTTTAAATGACATAGGTATTGAATAAAACAGATTATAGGAACAAAATGTTAGTAATTTAGTTTTATTACACAAAATAACTCAAAACACCCTGTTTATATTAAATGACTCAAAAGAATACTTTTAAAAAGCTTAATGAAACACAGTACAAATAAAAACACATCACAGATTCATATATCACTAGAGGAGAATGAAGAAGCAAATAAAATATCAACTATTGAATAGTATCCAAGATGCAAAACCTTATTTAGCAGAATTTTTGCAAGTTTATAGTAAATATGTCTATGAAATGCATAACTGTGTAGAGAGTAAGTTTAGGATGAAAAATTCTTAAAAGTCAAAAATTATAATCACTGGATTAAATAGCTAATTCTAATTTTCTCCTACATTAATTCAAATATGTTTTATCAATTTTTAATATTTATATATCACATTCATAGCAAATCAAAATATGCCTGTAAAGGTCCCAATTCAAAAGTGACTCCTATTAAACTATTAATTTGATAAAAACAATGCAACCTCACATGGTTATCACTCTTCAGCTTTAGAACAAATAAGGGAACTGATAAAACATGTTATCACTACCTCAAATAAACAAACCTCAATGAATTCATTAATTCAAGAAACACCAAACTAATGAAAAGCACAATTCATAATGCCCAAGATAAAATATTAAAAAGCTGTAAGTATTTCTGCCAAGTGGAAAGCCACAAGCCCAAATCTTAAAAGAGGTTTTGACTCATAGAAAGCATCATTCTTCCCCCCATACAATGAGCACAGGAAATTGTTTTCCAATCACCAGAGATTCACAGAATGCGAGCTTTCATGTGTAAATATCCAGGAAATTGGTGTTGCATTGCACACAACACAATTGGATACCACAACATGTTTGGTAACCACCTTATCTCCCTTGTTCCTCTAGAGGATTTGGTAAATATCAAATACACTTTTTTCACAGCAGAAATCACTGGACAACTGGCTTTTAATGAATAGATGAGGTTGGCAGCTTCCACGTGAATAGAGTGATTTTGTTAAGTATCATGATTTTTCCCAGGTGGGTTTGAAGTGGACATATGGCCACCCACATCCTTTGTCTGTAAATTACAGCATATGTGCATAAACTAAGTTGGGTAGTTAAGCCTCTTACTAACTGAATTCATTTAAATACCATATTCCTAACAAAATTTTCAAATGTAACAACCAGGTGTGGTGCGAATAAAAACATTTGAATGGAAAGTGATCATTGATCAAGTAATAGCTAATGATAATCAATAACATTTAGATGAATATTCAAAAGAGTCATTCAGTTCTTTGTCCCTTTTCTTTCTGTCAGTTTCAAAAATGTCAGGCACCCAATTAAACCAAAGGGACTATTTTTTCATTACAGATCTATGATGCCCCACAGTGAAAGATGGATTAAAAAAAAAAAAAAAACCTCAATTCTAAAACCACATCTTCTTCTGAAAAATATTCAGTCTCAAACATTAATTAAAGATGGTCAGAATGCCATTCAAAGTAGTTATATAGGGGAAAGATTCTTCTAAAATGTGACTTAAGTACTTTCCATAAGACTAACCTAAAATGTTTGGGTCTCTTTAATTTTTTGTCTGTTTCATATAACATTCGTAATTAGTAAAGCCATCTATCCAATAAACATATTTATTTGTTCCTAAAATAATAGTAACAAAACTAGATGCAAGAATTATCTGTAAAAATAATGACTCATATCCAGAATTTTCAGTGTATTTGGGATGATAATTTCCAAAGACAAACAAATAAAAGAGCATGATACATAAGCTACCAGGATAAAATGGTTTACAATTACAATAAATATCATTTAATTAAAATTTTATTGAAGTTGAATTCATATACCATACAGCATTTTAAAGTAAACAATTTACTGTTCATTTAGCTATAAATAGATGAAATTCTGCCACTGCAACTACACAGTCATAAAATATTTTATGTTTAGTAAAATAAGTTAAACAAAGAAAGATGAACATCAGTTGATTTCACTCATATATGATAGGAACCTAAATGAATAGACAAAATAAAACAAGAATAAACTTTTAGGCTAAAAGATGAATTATATAGTTACCAGAAGGGCAGGGGCTGAATAAATTAGGTAAAAGGGATCAATTGTATATTAAAGGGTGCTAGTGAACTTTGTGTGGCATATACAAATGTTGTTTTATAATGAGACTGATCTGAAATACAATGCCACTTCAATAAAAATTTATTTAAAAATGGAAATTTAGAAATAAGGTCAACATTTTGATGACTGTGTGTTCACAATATTGTTTGAACACCAATTATATACAAGCTTAAAACATTTGCTTCTCCAAAAATTAAACACTGTGCCCATTCATCAAATGCTTCTCAACTCCTACTTTCTAACTCTGAGTAACAAGCATTTTTCTTTTCATTTCTATAGATCTACCTATTCTGGGTGTTTTATATACAAAGAAACATCTTTGATCTTTTTCTAAGTTTTCAATTAGCATATTTTTTTATTTTCATCCACTAGAACTAGAAAACAAAAAAAACTCAATAAAAAGAACATGAGAAGATGTGATCTAATCAAATGATAAGAAACTGTCAAAGACAAAAGAGGAAGTCAGACACCCCTTCAAAACTATCAGTTAATTCATTTGTTCAGAGAACCAGTTTCACAAGATATAAACTCTTTTTCTACAAACCACTTGTCCCAACAAAACCTGTATTTTCCTTCCTCTAAAAAAATCTGATCGCTTATAACATAATAACCATAAAGGGTTATAAAATTTTTAAGTATTTATTTGGCTTCAAGCACCAAAAAAAAAAAAAAAGAAGTCAGAAAATTCATATAATACTTTTCATAAAAAATCTCAGAGTATTAGTCCTTAGTCTTCTTTAGTTCTGGGTCTCGGCCAAAATAAGAAGTGTTGAGCTACCCAAAAATCAGTTGGCTAGTCAGGAGAGTAAGAAAGTCTGGGATTAAAGCAACTTTCACAAAGTGTTCATTGGCTCAGCTAGAAGAGTTCCCTTCCTGTTGGCAAGAAAGCCATAAGGGAAGCTAAATGTGAAGACCCTGTTTCTCCCACCCATAATTGTATTGCTTCAGTTCATTTATTATGTAAGAACAGCAGAATTCTCCAGATGGGAGCAAGGATGGTCTAGACATCATTTATTGGCCATCAACTCATGGAGACAAGGCTGCAGCATCCACTCTTTTATCCTCTTGGACTTGACTGCCCCCTTCCCAGCTTACCACTTGTTTTGCATTGCACACTCTGAAAAGCTAAATGAATCTGACACTTGGACTATTCAAAAACTAAAAAAGATATTCCCAACTGTGTCAGAATGGCTGCTCCCTTTTCCTGAGAGTATAACTCTGGCCAGTTGCTCCTTCCGTGAGTCCTGCAATTGCTATCATTTATGTGATTTGTTTTCCTGCTCCTAGTAGAAGGTTCTTGCTAGCAAGTAGAAAATGAACCAGCAGTTGATCACAGTAGACCAAATTGCAGTTATTTCTCTCCCTGGAACTCTTATGGAATGATCCTTCTGATCTTCAACATGTTTTATTTTATACCTTCCATTAAAAATTATGAAATACTAAGTGCCAAATTATATGCTTAAATTCTAGAAATAGAAAGTTGACATTCAGGTTAGTAGGTCAATAAATAAATTACTAATATTAAGTCTAGGTTAAGAGTCATTGCTTAGTTACCTAAAGACTCTGGAATGAATTACAATGTTTGTCTTTTTTTAACTCCATATTACCAGGCAATTATCCAACATCAACTAGATGTCCTATACCATTCAACTTCATCCTGACATAATCTAGTTGGAAATAGCATCAGACTTCCAAGGGTAAGAATTCAGTCCTTATAAGACTCCCCCCATGACTTCCTTGCACTTCCTCACATGCCAGTTACACCTGTACTTCTGAGCAATCAGAAGTTGATTGAGATTCCAATGTACCCCCTTTTGGATTCAGTTAATTTGCTAAACGAGTCACAGACTTCAGAGAAATATTTTAATTACTACATGACTGGTTTATTATAAAAGTATAAATCAGAAACAGCAGGATGGAAGCCATGCATCAGATCAGGTATGGGGAAAGGCTCAGATATTCCACACTCCTCTGAGCACACCACTCTCCCCAAATCTCCATGTATTCACCAAAATGTAAGCTCTCTAATCCTTCTGGGTTTTATAAAGACTTCATCACCAGATTGTTGTTGATTACATAGTTGGTCACTGAGTTGAAGTAAATCTTCAATTACTGGAGGTCTGCCTCGTGGGACCAAAGGTTCCTACACTTAAACCTATGGTTGAGTACCCTGGCAGCCAGCCCTTATCCAGAAGTGACTTCATTTACATAAACTATGGTATGAATATATAGGGCTTATACATCAAGAGAACTTCATTTAGGGAACTCCAAAGGTTTTAAGAGCTCTGTGCCTAAAATAGAGAGAAAGAACAAATACATATTTTTAAACATAAATCACAGTACCACATTCTTTCTTATTTTTCATGGTTTCCTCGTTTTGCTCAGCAATGAAACACACTGAATGTCTCCATTCCTCCAATGGGCTCTGCTGCTCAACTCCCTTTCCAGGCAAACACTATTCTCGATGCCTTGCCCCAACTCTTTCTCTAGCAAAAGTTTCTGTATCTTTGGGTCTTTCCTTAGATGACACTTCATGAAGGAAGCCTTCTCAAACCTCTGCTCCAATCTGCTCTCTCAGGGCAAGAGAGTGCTCTATACCATGGCTTAGGCTCTAGGAGAACAAGCATTATGACTGTCACATGGATCATTGTATTTCTGGGGCATTACACCATAACTGGTACATAGTGAACACACACAAAATGTTTGTTCAATGAGTGAATGAATGAATGAATGAATGAATGAATGAATGAACGAACGAACGATAAATACATGAGAATTTTGAAAAAGTTATTGTCTTATGTTTGTTCACCCTAAGTATTTCCCTAAATTGCTTCATGGAAGAGCATGGAGTGTGAAGATTTCAATAATGACAGTCAGTGATATGTTTACATTTGTGAAACTCTGGGAAACATAAAATGACACAGATTTCTTTATTGGATAGTCTCAGAACCTTCAGAATGCTATTATTAATGTAAATCTCTGAAAGTTTACTATGTGAAGTATGGTCCAAGCTTGCTTGACTCCCTTAATAGCATATAAGTACTTACTGCCTGTCTATACTCTTCAGACCTTGGAAGACAAACAGAAAGCAGAGGCTTCCTTGTCTTAAAAATATTGACTAATCCTAAAAATATTGGCTACCTAGTATGGGAAACAGACAATAAACAGCCAAACACATCACATACTCAAACAAATAAGTGAGCAAGGTTTAGAAATCTCCCATTGGAAAATTATAAAAGTATTTAGTGAAGTAATGGTTGGAGGGAATAGTTTCTTTAGTGAGAGATCAGAAAAGTTCATTCAACATAACGATGAGAAAGAGTCCTTAATGCAAATGTCGAAAGAAAAAGTGTCCTGGGAACAGGCAAGTGTAGGTGTGACACTATGATGTAGATTAACTTCAATATTCAATATAGCCAAGAGAGAAAAGTTCAAGAGTTCATTACACTGGCACCCAAACAACAGAAAGACATTTTGGTAGAAAACAAGTCTGAGAGGAAGAAAGGCAGGTAATACAAGGCCTTGTGGTTTCCATTCAATAATAAATAAAATGGGCAGCACTGAAGGATCTTAAACAGAGGACATATGATACTGATTTTTTTTTTTTAAGGATCATTTTGTTACCTACTTTTGTCAACTTTAAACGTATTATTAAAGAATTGAAATATACTGGCAAAGCACAGCAGGAACAATTACACTGTGAAAAAATATACTGGTTACTAGTGGGAACCACAGCTTGAGAGGAGGAGGAAGAAGTAAAAGTATAAGGGATTGACATGGGTGGTTCAGTGGGGGGGGTGGTATATGAGTCAAGCATGTGCACATATGGAAGAGTGAAAATTTTACCCCAAGTTATATAGACATATAAATGACTGACAAATTAATAATAAAAGTTTATTGTAACAAATAGGAAACAGATGTTTTTTTTAGTGATTTATCCCTCAGAATATATTCTTTTTTTATGGTCTATAAGGAAGAAAATTTAGAAACTTTCTTGTATGGCCTGAGGTATATCTTTTTTGGTTAATATAAGTATAGATAGATTAGGTTTAAGGGGATTGCTCAATTGCCAATTGTCCCTATGTAATCATTATATAACTTTCACTTAGACTCATTTTATGCAAAATACTATAAATTTGAAAGCTTCTGGTTGAATTATATTTTCTATTTTTGGAGATTAAGTGAATGTACAAAACAGAATGTAAGGGCATATGCTAAAATTTTATATCTGTCTCTCTTTTCTGTTTTGAAATCAGGAAGTCATGACCCAGCCAATAACAGCTATGAGTAATGTCTATTAAGTAGCTAAATTTAATTGCAAGCCAGGAACTTAAAAGTTTGCACATCATGTTTTATAAAATTAATAAAAGTTGGTTTGCATTAGAAGAATTGATTTAAATTTCTTGCTGACATGAGATAGTGAAAAGTCATAATATACCTCTTCTGTGAGTGAATGATTTAAACTCCTAGAGTTCATTTATAAAAGAAATTCAAGAGTAACATACCCAAATTTGGTATTCTAAACATTTACATGTTACCAGTGATGTGCTGTGAAACTCAAAGAAACTATTCCTAATTTATTTCAATCAACCATGCAAGAAAAATTGCTGAATTATGTTCTCCTATATTCTCTGTAAAGACTGGTTTTCAAATGTACTATCATGACAAGTCGAAGAAATAGCCAAGAAGTGCAGAGGATGAAAATTTTTTAAAGATTTATTAATCAATTAAATAATCATATTTTTTATTTTGTGTTTAGGTATTTTGTTAGCTTTTTAAAATTTGAATTTTGTTGTGTTGTTTTTATCAGTTCACACTAATATTTGCTCTTGTACTCTGCTCTTACACATTTTTTCCCTGTGTGCTCAATTTATTTTATAGTCTCTTATTTTTGTTTTCTATTTCCTGATTAATTTTTCTAATTGGTTTTATACATATATATTTTTTTCTTTACATCATTGTATACCCTGAAGTTCCCCCTTCAACATGTCATCCATGAATAGTCAATCCTATCCCTTGTGCTCATCCCTCCCCTGATTTCCCCATCCCTCCCTCCCATCGTCTTTCCTATATGTTTCACTTCTGTGGGTCCACCCCAGGTAGCAGATGTGAAACAGACAAGTCAAAGAAAACCTATGTGGATCGGGGATGGAGGTGTAGAGGGAAACGATGGACACAATAAAACAGAAAGATTAACTTAAAAAAATTTTAATTACATATGTGTGTGTATATATATGTGTGTGTATATATGTATATATGCATACATGTGTATATATGTATATATATGTGTGTGTATAATTATATATTTTTTGTATTCCACACATCTTTGTATTCCCCAAGATTCACCTATCATCTCTCCTCCCTGACCACTCCCTTCACCCCACGGTTGTGTACTTTGTTTGGTTGTTAGCTTGTTTTGACTTTTCCTTCTGGGCTTTTGTTTGTTTTTCCTATAAAGGATAACTTAATCAACTTTCAAAATTTAAATGTCCATTTCAAGATTTAAAAATTGCATCTTAATGAAGTGAAAAGTCAAAAAAAGAGAAGAAAACATCTGTGAGTTACAGAAGGTTTCTGAAAATTAATCTAGAAGGAAGACCACCCACATTACCCTGTGTGGCAAAAAATTCCACAATGGTCTTAGGCATCATGGTATTAACTTTTCTTGATAGATTTCACATATTGTATCACAAGAACATAGCCAATCTTTTAATTAATATGGTATTCTTCATTCCAATTGCACTTGAAATCACAGAGAAAATACCACAATATTTAATTCATAATTCCAAGAAGACTGTTTTACCATCAGAAATATCATAATCAGAAGTAAAATAATACAGATAATAAAGGTATACGTTCTGATATGTTTGTGGTACTATACCAAGAAAAGCAACTATATAAAATTTATGTAACTGCAAATGTGGTGCACATGTGATATAAAATATTATACCTACCTAAGATCCTTAGAGCTGAAGACAAGTATTCAAATGGTGATAAGAAAAATGTGCGGTTTCAGTTAAATATGATGTTTAAATCAGTCAAATTTGTAGGTAGGAGAAAACAATTCTGATTAAGAACTAGATGATACACAATCTCTTCCTTTGTGTCACTGTAAACAATGGACTGTGTGGTACATATTGTAAATATTTTATGTGCACATACCAGTCAACTAACTGCAAATTCTTTATCAATAATATGAAAACTAATTTAGTTAAACAGTGTAACTATTGTAGAAAGTTATTGTCTACATTATTAAAATTTGTATGATTTTTCCTGGAAAAATAAAACAATATTTACATTAGCTTAATTAATTAAAATCATGTAGTTGATAAGAAATTAAAGGGTATTTGAGTGCTCATAGGTAGAGACTATTAGACATCAAAATTTGTATTTATGTTTGAATAAGTATTATATACACATGGTATATAAAAACAGAAGCACGTTTCACAAAGACATGGTCCCATTTTGTCCTTCTCTGCCAATTTTTAGCTCCCTTCCCAGAGCAAACCAATGTTATAAGTTTCTCCTTAAGTCATTTCAGAGATGGTCTATTCATGTTAAAAATTTATGCACATTTATGTCCCCTTTGTACAACTGTCAAAACATTTTCACCTTGATTATTTCACTTAACAGTATGCAAGAAAAAAGTTTTATATTACTACATTAAAATCTAAGTTAGTTTTGATGAATGAAAAATAGTAGATAAAATTACTAAAATAAAACAAGTATTTTTATTGATGAATATCTAGGCAAGACTAGTTCTACCAAGTTTTAAAACATAGTATATGAATCTATGTTTAAAGGCAGGTAAGAATCATTCAAGAAATAAATGAAATAGAACAGAATGTTCATATATATAATCTTGTTGTTTTCCAGTACTTTTCTTGTTAAATTTATTGATGTTTATCTTTTGTTATGATATGATAAAATTCTACACAGATTTTATTTGTGAGTGTATTTTCTGTATATTGAATTTAAATGTGTTTACCTAGGTAAGTTTTCTAATAAAATTTCTAGAATATTTCTACATATGGTATCATGTGACCTCCAAATAAATATCATTGCGATTCCACTTTTACCTATTTTAGTTTATTTAACAATTTCCTTATCAGACCATATTATCTAATATCTCCAGGAAAATATTAACAATAACAGAAAACATTCCGGTTCTACTTCTCATTTTTTATTTTAGATAAAATTAACATATGACAATATATTGGCTTTAATCATAAAACAGAATGAGTTAATATTTACCTATATTATTGTTAGATGTATACCTCACTAAGCCTTGTTAACTCAATCACCATACATAGTTTTTCTGTGGTGTAAACTTTTAAGGCCTAATATCTTAACAACTTTCAATTACACTGTACAACATTATTCGCTAGCATCATGTTGTATATTACAGTCCCAGAATTTACCTCATAACTGGGAATTATAATGTTGACCCCTTCCAAACATTTTGCCCACTCCTCAACCTCCTTTGATAATTACTTTTTGTCTGCTCTTTGTATCTGTAAGTTTGTTTTTGGTCAATTTATTTTGCTTTAGACACCACATTAAAGTGAAGTCATAGCATATTTGGTATTTGTCTTCTTCTGCCTTATTTTATTTACCATGATGCTCTCAAAATCTGTGTTATAATATCACAAATGGTAAGGTTTCCTGCTTTTTAATGACTAAAAATTGTTCCATTATAAATATTCAATCTGAATCTCCAAAAGGTTTTTTTTTTTTTTGCAAAGCATTGCTTAAACTTTTTGGAAGAAAAACTCCTTTTATAGCATGCACACCCAACCAACAAGTTTACTGTCTGTCTATACGTCCTGTCTGTGTGTATACATAAAATATATATAACAGAGATAAATATATAGATACAGCACATCAATCTTATCCATGATGCACATGGATTGCTTCCTTGTCTTGGTTACTATTAATGCTTCAGCAAACTTGGGTATTTTCATTTCTTAGTAAAAACACTCAGAAATGGAATTGCTGGATGATATGGTAGCTATCTTTATAATTTTGGGGGATTGAACCTCTATACTGTTTTCCATAGTAGCTTCAACAATTAACAGTACCACCAGCAGTACACATTGGCTTCCTTTCCTCTACATTCTCACCAATATTTGTCATCTTTTCTTAGTAACAGTCATTTTAACACATGTGAGCTGATGCCTCGTTAGGATTTTGATTTGTATTTTGCCAGTGATGCTGAGCTTTTCAAGTGACCATTTGTATATCTCTTTAGGGAATATGACAATTCAGATCTTCTGCTTGTTTTGTAATTGTCTAGGGGTTGTTTGCTGTAGAATTGAACAAGCTCCTCTTATATTTTGAATATTAACCCACTTTCAATTATATGACTTGCAAATATATCCCTCCCCTTGATTGCACTTTCATTTATTGATAGTTTCCTTTGTTATGTAGAATCCTTTTAGTTTGATATCCCTTGTTTGACTTTCTTTTTTTTTTTTTTGCATTTGGTGTAAAACTCAGTAAATCATTACCAAGATAAAATATTAAAGAACTTACTTAGCGTTTACACTTTCTTCTAAGTGTTTACAAATCTTAGAAACACACATTGAGTTAATTGTTATATTAATTAATCAGTTATACAAAAGGAACTTAATTTCATAATTTTGGATGGATCTGTCCAATTTTCCCAATGTCATTTATTGAAGAATGTCCTTTCCACATTGTATGTCTTGATTCCTTTGTCTTAAATTAATTTACCACCTATGCCTGAGTTTACTTCTTTGTTCTCCACTCTATTCGATTGGTCTGTATTTATGAAAATATGCCATTTTTAGTAAAAATGTACAGTTTGAAGCAGGAAGCATGATGTTTCAAGTTTTGTTCTTAATATTGATTTTAGTCTACAAGGTCTTTTGTAGTTTCATAAAACTTTTGGCATTGTTTGCACTATATCTGTGAAAAGTGCCATGACGATTTTGATAAGGATTGCATTGAATCTGCAGACTGCTTTGGATAGCATGGACACTTAACTCTAATAATGTCAAAATAAATTATTAAGATTGTTTCTAATAGTTTTCTTCTTAATCTTAATGCCAAATGTGGAGTCACTGCAAATGCATTTTGTAGAGTTATTAAAGAATCCATCTGTACTTGTTTTTTTAATTTTATTTTTTAAATTGATTACACACACATATATTTTAAATCATTGCCTACTCCAAGGTTCTCCCAACATCTTATCATCCATGAAACATCTTAATCTCTTATATCTCCTTCCCCTCCCCTCTCTTGCTCTAAGTTTCAGTTCTGCTGACAGTTTTAAATTTTTTGTGTCCATTTGTTTGTTTGTTTCTCCTATATTATATGAGTGAGACCATGCAGTATTTCTCTTTTTCATTCTGGCTTATTTCTGTTACTATGATTCCTTCTAACTCCACCCATGTTGCTGCAAATGACATAAGTTTGTCATTTTTGATTGATGAATAATATTCCATCATATACATATACCACAACATTCTGACCCATTCATCTGTTTAGGGACATTTAGGTTGTTTTCATATCCTGGCTCTTGTAAATGGTGCTGCAAAAAACATCCAAGTACAGATGTCCTTTGAATTAGTGTTTTTGTATCTTTTGGGTAGATTCCCAGAAGTGGGTTTGCTGGATCCAATGGTAGTCTTATTTTCAGTAGTTTAAGAGTACTCCACACAACTTTCCATACAGACTGGGCCAGTTTGCATTCCTACCAACAGTGTAGAATTGTTCCTTTCTATCTATATCCTTGCCAGCATTTGCTGTTGCCCCCCACCACCCCTTTTTTAATATGGGCCATTCTGACTGGTTTGAGATGGTTTTGTTTTGTGGTTCTGTTTTTCATTTCCCCTGACTATTAGTGTTAGTGATGTTAAGCAGTTTTGTATATGCTTATTGACCATTTGATTTTGGGGGGAAGGGGAGAAGTGTCTTTTAGCTCTTCTCCATTTTTGACTGGGCTTTTTGTTTTCATTAAGTTGTGTGAGTTCTTTGTGGTACTTTGTGATCAGACTCTTATCACTTATATGGAGGGCAAATTTTTTTTCATTCCATTGGTTTCTTTTATTTTGGTTATTGTTTCATATAGTACCAGCTGTTTATATTTTCCTTCATTTTTTTCATAACCTGTAGATATGTCTTAAAAGAGGTTTCTGAGCTAGAAGTCTTGAATTGTTTTGCCCATATTTTCTTCTATTTTCTGGTTTCAGGTTTATCATCCAAGTCTTTTGAAAAGATAATACATCATACCAAGGGGGATTTCATCCATTTTGAGTTGTTTTTTGTATATAGTGTGAGGGAGTGGTGCAGATTCATTCTTTTGCATGCATATAGCACTCCAGTTTTTTCCAGTACCATTTGTTGAAGAGATTACCCTTTGTTCCATTCTGGTTTTTACAGCTTTGTCATAGATTAGTTGATCACACATGTATGGCTTTATTTCTAGACTTTCCATTGGTCTCTGTGTCTGTTTTTATTCCAGTACCATGTAGTCTTAATTACTATGGATTTGTAGTATAAAATTTGGGAGTACAATCCTTCCATTCTCTCTACTTATGAGCAGGAGAACTTTGACTTCTTGAGGTTTTATATTATCCATATGAATTTCAGTAGCATTATTTTTATTCCTCTAAAGAATATCATTGAGATTTTTATTGGAATTACAGTAAATCTCTAGATTGTTTTTGGTAGGATGGCCATTTTGATAATGTTGATTCTTCTATCCATGAGCAGGGCATGTCTTTACATTTCTCTGTGTCTTCTTTTATTTAATTTAGCAATGTTTTATAGTTATCTTTGTATAGGTTTTTGACATCTTTTGTTAAGTTTATTCCCAGGTATTTAAATTTTGTTGGTACAAGGATAAATTGGATGATTTTCTTAATTTCTTCTTCTTCAGACTGATTTTTTGCACTAAGAAGGAACTTATATTTTTGTTGATTTTGTAACTGGCCACCTTACTGAACTGATTCATTATTTTCATTGGTTTATCTGTACAGATTTTAGGGTTTTCTATATAAATTATGTTATCTGCAAACAGTGATAACTTTACTTCTTCTTTCCCTATTTGGAATCCTTGCATGTCCTTCTCTTGTCTTATTGCTCTAGCGTGGACTTCCAGTATTATATTGAAAAGCAGTGGTGAGAATGGACAACCTTGCCTTGTTACCAATCTCAAAGGAAAGACTTTTAGTTTTTCACCATTTAGGATGATATTGGTTGTGGATCTGCCATATATTGTCTTTATCATGTTAAGGTATGTTCCTTGTGTGTTCCTCAGAATTCATGGACCATCCTTATAAGTGGTGTTGAACTTTGTCAAATGCTTTCTCCACACATATTGATATGATCCTGTGGATTTTATTTTTATCTTTGCTGATAAGTTGTATTATATTAACTAATTTTCAGATGTTGAACCACCTTTGTTTCCCTGGGATAAATCCCACTTGGTCATGATGTATTATCTTTTCAATGCATTGCTCAATTGTATTTGCTAGGATTTTATTGACAATTTTTGCATTTGTGTTCATTAGGGAGATTGGCTTGTAGTGTTCTTTCTTTGTGTTATCTTTGTTTGGTTTTGGTATTTGTGTGATGTTGGCTTCACAGAATGTAACTGGTAGTGTCTCTTATTTCTCTGTTTTTTGAAACAGGTTTTGTAAGATAGGCACCTGTTTGTATCTGAATGTCTAGTTGAACTCGTTTTTACATCCATCTGGTCCAGAGTTCTTGTTTGGGGGCAGGATTTTATTACTACCTCAATTTTGATGTTTGAGATTGCTCTCTTTTTTCAGGTACATCTCTATCTTTCACATCATTCAGTGTTTGTATTTTCTTCTATGACTCTTCCTTTTCTCTTAAATCTTTCAGTGTATTCCTTATGGTGACTCTCAATTTTTTTTCACTCATGTCGAAATAAGCTTCCATGTCCATGGTTTTGATATCAGTGGGTTGACTTTCTTCCTGTGGTGTATTATTCCTTGGACATCTATTTGATCATTTGTGAATTTCTTCTATCCCATAGTTTACCTTTGAGTTTTTCTGCCCATGATACCCCTGTACCACTGATGCTGGTTGGCATGATTACTTGGAGATCTTGCCAAGTCATAGATGTCTGGGTCTAAGGTCTGGGTTCCTATGGTTGGTTTGCAGGTAGCAGTGCAGGTTCCTCAGTTTCTGTTAACTGGTCCCTTGCTGATGGCAAGCAGGGCTTCTGGTCACTTCTATTCGGTTGTTTTGTCCTATTAGGGTTGGAGATAGATGTTCTGGTGTTTTCTGCATGGTCTTGTGAGTGCCTGGTAGCTGATGTTGATGGGGTTCCGGAATTAATACTGTGGCATAAAGGTCTTGAGTGTGAAGCTTCCCTGAAGTTCCTGCAGGGGCACTTTTCTACTGCTGTAAGTACTGATACGAATGATGATTTTCACCTGGACGTTCTCTAACCCCCACTTTGAGGAGAACAGTTCCAGGTCTCTGTCTAGGGTAGTTTCAGGTCCTGTGAGGTGGGTGCCCTAATAAGGACAAAATGGAGATCAGTCTACTGTGAGATGCTTGCTGGCTGCTTGGAGTGAACTTCTATGGTCAGTTGTTAGGTTCCTCTAGGATGTGGTCCTCAGGGTGGAGCCATTGGGCTGCTGTTCCCAAGGTCCTTTTCTTTTAAAGTTGTGACTCCAGGAGAGATGAGAAATAGAAGAAAGGAGGGAGAAAGAAGGGAAAAGGAAGAAAGAAGAAAGAAGAAAAAAAAAGGAAAAAATGCAAATATGGGCTAAGCTCAGAGGACAAGGAAGAGGAAGGGGGGAAAGAAAAAAAAGAGAGGGAAAAAAGGATAAGAAAAAAGATAAGAAAAAAAGGACGGAAAAAGAGAATATAGATGTGGAGAGATGAAAACAAAAGAAAGCAGAAAGAAACCAAAAGGACAGACAGAGAGAGAAAAGACCCCAAACAAAACAGTACAAAACAAACCAAACAACCAAAAACAAAGGGGGGGAGGTAAGAATGGGCATCCATCTTTTTTCCCTTTGGGTAAAGGGGCTCACCCCTGCTGAGTTATTGCACTACTGAGCTGTACTACTCATCTCATCAGTTGAGCTTACTTGTGAGTATCTGTGTGGGGAAGGGGCTCTCCTCAACTGGGTGAACTGTCCTTAGCTCACAAGTTTTTTTAACCTTTCCAACTGAGATTTCTGGGGTACCTTCAGGGAGTGGGTGTGTGGGGAAGGGCTTCTCCTCCTGTGCCTGCCCAGGGTAATCACAGGCAAGGACTTCTCACCTGTGAACCTCAGACGTAGTGGCAGAGTCTCATTCCTCTGAGTCTACCCAGCAATCAGTGTCCCCAGTTGTAGTTAGTATGGTCTTAGATGACTATAGGTGCCCTCTCTGATGGTTTACTTATGGCTGATGTGTCAGTTTCCTCCTAAGGAGCTGCAAACAGCCACAGTGGTACTGCACAGCTTCAGTCTCCAGAGCCCTCCCAGCAACAAAGTTGTTACTAGCTGGGGTTAGTTGGTGTTGAAGTTGGAAGCTGTGCTGCTGCTGATGACAATGATAACTGTGGTTTCAGCTGGCTATGGATGCCTCCTTGGTGATGCACCAATGGTGGATGTGGCTGCTGGCCTCATAGGAGTCAGTGTGTCTGACGCCCCAGGGCCTTTGTTCTCTGGTCTTTGTTTTTCCTAAAGATGATCTGCTGACCTACTACAATTGCCCAAGACTCTCTAAGATGTTGTCTCAGTCCTTTTTCCTTCTTTTAAGCCATATTTTCTCAGGAGAGTGATTGCTCTCAGTATCCCTATTCTGCCATGTTGTGGGTTTGTCTGTAATTGTTTTATTAGGAACTTACTTTTTCTCAGATTTTATATCTGAGAGGATATGAATTTTCTGCTTGGATTTATTACTGTGGATGTAAAACTAGACTTGGGGATGCTAAACAGGTTATATGTATAAAATAAATTCACCAGTCATAACATTATTTTAATATAATAGTCTAGCACATTAGTAGCATTTATGTTTTTAATTGATAACTATACCAACTTGCTAATCTTGCATCAAGTTTTAATTGGTGCCATTTTGAGGGTCACTGTAAAGAGAACTTCCTGGCAGGAAGGACAAATAACCTTGCCTAGTATTTCCAGGTAGAGCAGGATATATCTCTATTCCTGCAGGGACATCACTTCCTTTGTTAATTATGCTCCAACCCCTTAAGTGTCTTCAGCAGGATTCCCATTTGATCCAAGAGAGAAATGGATCAACCTGGACTGTTTTTTACCATTTGGGTGTCAGGAAACACTAGGCCTAGATTGCTTTCTTTCCTTGGATAAGATATAGGACAATTAATCTCTGTTACCTTGTGGCTTCCCTAATCAGTCTTTCTCATTCTTCCTTTATCTATTCTCCTTTTGTTGTCACTTGCCTTGTTTTCAAATTTTTAGCAAGAAAGAACAGGAAGAAATATTGCACACCACCTACCTGTATGCTGGAAATCTTTAAAATATGTTTTTTTTTAAATATTTTCATTTAGCTAATTGAATGGATACTGGGTGAAACTGCAACATGCATAAAAATCATTTAGAATGAATGGAACATGAAACTCCAACAGCATATAGAATGAAGTTGATTCAAAAGCATCTCATTAAGGAACTCTTTATTCATCAAGTTTTTCGAAGGTTTGAGATGTTTTAACACATGTGTTGGGAAATTTTGCAAGACTATTCCTGAAAAATGTAGTCAGCGTTCCAAAAACTTTCCCTGAATTTTTACTTGTTCCCAGTCCTGAGTCTATATTGATAACAAAAGATTCTGCTCACCTTTTCTAACCCTAATTAAGATTCGGGTTCTTGAAAATTTGTTTCTCCTCCCAGTTTGATAAGGTCCTTTTCTCTTTTGTCTACCATTTTAAATTAAACTCTATTTATAGAATGAATATTTGTCAGTTGTCCACAAAAGATTTATGTACCACCTTAACATCCTACTACCACACCTGTTTCCTTCACACACACATTTATATCTTTCTTCAGCTGTCTCCTTAGTGAATATGCCTTTTCTCAATGTCAGTGAAGGAGTGCGGGAGAATTTATCTGACCTTAAGCTCTAGATACTGATCAGTACGCCCTATTATTTTACCTAGAATTTTTTGTGATAGACACAAGAATCAATCAAAACCAATAGCAGAATAAATCTTAGAACAGTAAGAATAAATCTTAAGGTTTCTTATGAAATTCTACGAGAAACTTTTCTTTTTCCAATGATTTAGGAAAAGGATGATATGAGACTTGCAGATTCTCCAGTCATTAAACAAAATGGTCAAAGAACTGTGTGAGTTCTTTATTTCTAAATGTCAGTGAATTTGACTTCACATTATTTCCTAAGACCTCTGTTCCATTACAGTGAACATTTTTTTCAGTTTTTCTTTCAAGTAAACAACTAAGATTCTCTGATTACTTTTATCTAAATGGGTATATAAATTACATTATCATGATACCTCATAATAATTTGATTATCATGGCATCAACTATTAAGGGTATTTTCTCTGCAAGAAAATCTATTAAGTACATATGATTAAATAGTACAGTTCTCCTGTAGCAAATTCTAAGTATAGGCTTCAGAATAAATAAAAAGATTTGACTTGGTGATATTTAAAATGATAGATACATCAGTGGAAATCTGGGCACTTGGGTACATTTTTTAACTAAATGCATACATGAAATTGGGATATGGAAGGCAATGAAATGCCATCATTTCTTGGGGCTGATACAATTTCTCAA
Source organism: Uropsilus gracilis (assembly GCA_004024945.1). Lineage (NCBI taxonomy): Eukaryota > Metazoa > Chordata > Mammalia > Eulipotyphla > Talpidae > Uropsilus > Uropsilus gracilis. The sequence goes on from PVHY01002526.1 coordinate 19,611, forward strand.
TCTGGTATATGTAGTCTGATTCAATAATATAAACACTTATCTAGGTAAATTCTCATTGTCCTCTCCTCTTCCTATTCCTCTCATAGATAACATCTGGATATTTTACTGGAACTTCTATAGTCTTGTGGCACAAATAACCAGAGAGCAGAATCCTAAAAGGGCATATTCAAGTCTCTGTTGTGGTGGTTGAGGGGTCTGATCTACAATTCCAGCCCATAATCACTATGATGCATCTAATTTATAACCACCTGGGACTTGTGATGACTCTCCTTACAGAATCCATTGCCCCCGTTACCTTTCTTGCATTCTGAAGATTTAGAAAAATGCACCCTTAGCCTTGGTTTAGGATTATTCACTCCATCATTTTCTGCAGGGATTGCTTTTATCTTTGACATGACATACAAAGGTCATAGGAACCAAAAGAACTGTTGGTTTGTCTCAATACTACTGATAGTACATCATCATAGATGCAAAAATGAGCACATCTTCTCTCAAGGATAAAAACCTGTCAGCTATAGATACTTTATACCAGAATGCTCTTAGGTTTTTGCTTTATCTGCAAACTCCAACTCCCTCTGGAATTTGGGTTCAAGAAAGGAAAGTGCCGATTAACCATGATATTTTCACTCAAATGCAATCTTTTCTTCTTCCCACTAGTCAAGAAAAAAAAAGGGGGGGGGGGAACTTCATTATTTGTGTGTGAAGATCACCTTCAATTTTACATCTTCTTCCTTTTTTCAAATAGAATTCACTCTTTGGATCTCTGGTGGCACTCAATATTATTTGAGATGAATCCTTCATATATATATATATATATATATATATATAGAGAGAGAGAGAGAGAGAGAGAGAGAGAGGAAAGAACAAAAATCAGGAGAGATTTCCAGAGTGATGTGCTCATTGTACATATATGAATTATTTTATCCCCTCCTTTGAAACACATCTTTCACCATGCTGATATACCCTAAAGACTGTTAACAAGCAAATTCTTTTCCTATTTCACATTATATTATAGAGGTAAAGTAAATTTATATTGTTGTGTTTGCTTTAGGATTATAAGTTTAAATCTCATTTGTACAGCTTTAAACTTATCAGTTGAATTCTTTAACTTATGTATATCAGTTGGAATGTTTAAGGCATATGTATTCATTTTGATCTTGAGAGTAGTGAAAATTAAGAATGAGATAAAATTTGAAGCATCAATCCTAATAACACATATCACATTGTCATCTTTCCACAATAGGAATATTGAAGGTATATTCAAACTATTTAGAATACAGTTTCACAAAGTGTCTTACCACCCCAATAAATTCTACCTTTCAAAAAGAGACATAAGATCGGCTAATACTGTTATCTCACTCTTACAAGTCAGAGAACTATGTCAGAAAGGTCAATGAAAAAACTTATCCATTTTACTATGTACAGTGACACTATTTTAACATTACTGCTGACATAGGTGCCCCAAAACATGGAAATCAAAGCAACTCTATTCCAGTAGGGGGCACCAGTTACATTACAAATTTGGAAAACCCCAGCTTTATGCTGGCAGAAATCTTACAAGATGGCCTACCCAAGAAGGAAATAGATGTCAAAGGTCATGAATACAGCACCTTTACAGAATATGATGTAGGGTTTTAAAGAGATGTTAGAAAACAACAGGCTCCTTACTTGTTTGTTTTAAAGATTTCAAGACAGGGCCTTGCCCCCATAAGGATACCCAGAATCTAACACTTTCATTCCATAAGTTGCTCAGACTTTGGGGACCTCATTTTTAAAAGGTTGTCATAAACATCTCTAGAAGAAGAAAATTAGTAGTTTTGCTACTGTTAGTGTTTAAATAATTCTTAAATGAAAATGAAATTTAAAGAAGAAGGTGTTGTTACAGGATGGGGTAGTGAGTAGACAAGGTAACCGTAAAACACGAAAACCAACTTCCTTCATTGCACTTTTGCTTATGATTCTACTTTCTAGGTTTTCTGAGTTCTAAAGTTGTTACACTTTATATTCTCTAGGTAAAGAAAAGATATCAAAACTGGCTCAAATTGTGGGCCCATCAGGAGGTTATAGGAAGTGTTCAGTAATATTTGATTGTCTCTCCTTCCATTGAAAGGAAGGCTTCTTCAGACAATTCAGGGAATGCCCCCTTAATTTATCACAAGTCGGCAACTATACACAACAAGCTCACTTGGTATCAAAAACAAATGTAAGGTCAATATTGCCCCAGTACTAACTATGATGCAAATCTCATGAGGATTTTGTTAAAATACAGACTTTTATAGATCTGAGAATTTCCCTGGGATTCTACAAGTCTAACCAGCTCTCAGGTGTTGGCAATATTGTTTGCCCTATGGGAGATGCTAGATGGCAAAACCTCTTGAAACAAAACAGAATTCGTTTTACTCTGTCTTTAGAAAAATGTGTTTTAAGGAAATGTTAATTTGGAAGCCATACCCTCTCCCTTCCTTGATCAAAAGGCCATTTTCAAAAATGGTCTCCTTGAAACAAAATGCTTAAATGATCTAAGGTTTCAATTTTAACTAAAAGATAATGTCCAAAGCTAATAATGAAGTTGACTCAAGTCAAACTTTTTTGCTTTACTCATTCTACAAAAGGATTCCCTTGGAAACCAATAATCACAAGCTTTCAAGATGGTCCCACATGTCAAAACCATGCAATTTTAAAGATGTTTGTCATTATTTAGATAATAATTCAAAAATTCTGCTTTCTATGTATCTCCACACAGTTCAAACTGAATTTGTCCTTTTGATATCATTTTTGTATCACTGGATCAAGTTTAAGAACATGCATACACATTTTTATACAATGGCCAAGCTTGTTATTGTATGTTATATATAATGTGTATATATATATATAATATAAATATATATGTATATTTGACTTTCTTTTAAGTCATGGTCATTAATTTGAGGATCTTTCCCAAGGAGAGAAAAGACACTGGGAGCTCTGGCTGTGTTGAGTAGGAAGCAATTATTTTCCTAACTCCAATATTTCCCCATAACAAGTCCTTTTAACTTTAAGTACATGGTACAACTATTAAAAAATAGATTTCTGATTGAGTGGGTCCAGGGTGGAACTTTCCTTCCAAACAAACTCTCAGAACTTGCTGTTGCTGACTTGAGACCCACACAGAGAATCACACATTGAAGACTGATGGTTCTATGGATGATATCTAGTTTGCAAAAGCCAGCACAACAAATTTTCAATCCAAGCATACATTTTGTGGGAGAGCCATGTTTTTAATAAGACTTTCAAAACAGATTTTACCCCTCATAGTTAAAAACTAATGTAGTTTGAGAAGCAAAGACAAAACCTGAATCCAAAAGTAACTCAGGAAGTATCCATCTTAATCAATAACAAAAACTATGGGGTTTGAAGAAATCCTTTAAAAATTATTTCAATTGAAAACAATGAAGTGAAAAAAAAAAAAACCAAAACAGACATTTCTCTTTGGTATCATTCCCAGAATTATTATTATTCCCAGAAAAAGACAACTGGAAATATATGTTACTGATATGTGCACATATACATTCACATATATATATATATATCAAACTATTGTTATATAGAAAATTCACACATATTTGTTAGGAGCTGTGGTTTTAATTTACCATGTGATAAATAGTGTTCTTCTCTAGGTTGACCTTTACCACCAACCATTTTGTAACTGTAATTATAAGGTATGAAAATAATGCCAAGAATTTTGATTGGAAGTATACTTTATATCAGAAGACTTTCTTCTTGGAATTGTTGTTAAGCACTTGGTTGGTTGTGATGAAGAATCCTTTTCTACATTCTCAAGGCATATTTCAGAATTTGAAATCAGTCTATGTGGCAAGGCAAACCTATGGTTAACTCTATGGAGGGAACTCTACATGCATGTAACTCAGTGTTTCAGCTACAGTAATGGCCAAAGCAGAGTGTGTGAATGGACTTTTGCCAAGTCCATTGTTAAATGGACTGGAGAGCCCAACAAAAACACCATCCAATCTGTGATTTATGCTTTGAAAATACTCTAAGTGTATCGATCACATAGCCATTGAATAAATGACATAGGAACTGTCTGAGAAAATAAGAAAAACAACATAAAAGTGTCAAGTAGTAGGGAAGAAAAGTGTGTCCTGTAGTTTACTAATTATTTCCTCCATAATAAACTACTTAATTATTATCTTTGTCATATGTAATGACTTCTCCTCAGCAACAAATTCTTCATTTTCACACCAGGAGTTTTTTGTTAAAGTATTCATATATTACACACCTTGGTGCCTCCCTGTTCGCCAAACTAACTACAATTCCTTTTACTGGTTGCAGAGACCATATGTTAATAAAAAATTTCCTTAGAATGTATCAGCTACTTCTAGCTCTTTATGTCCTCTCTAAACCAGTGTCTTCTATTATCTTCATTTTTCATATCTGTAAGCATTTTGCTAAGAATTGGTCTTAGCCATCTGCTCTTAACCTTTGAATCTGGACTATTTGAGTCTTGACTCTATTTTGTGCTTAGCATTATGTTTGATTTCTCTCTTCTTTACCGAATGCTGTGATCAACCCTTCCCCCTAGTTAACCTATGCAAAGCTCCTGTAATCCTGTTACTAGTGTCATCATCACCTAGTTGAACCAGACAGAAGAGATTGTTGAGAAGAATTTGGACCATGATACAGCACATAATACCTTAATGCGCAATAAAGGATTCATAAGGATGTAGAAAAAGGAAAAGAAATGTAGAAGGAAGCATGGAATGTTCTGAGAAAAGAAATCCACACTAGCACACATGGCTGTATTACAATGCAGGGTGGTAAAGTCTAGAAATAGGTGAGGTCCCAAGAAACCAAATCTGATGCTCATTTATTTCCTTTAGTGTTTTATTTCCAATTCAACTATTGAGTTTTTGTTTTTGTGCAAATAGTTACTTTAATAGACTTTGTAAAGGTTGCACTTGCACTTTCATGTTCTCTAATGTGCCTCTCATCCAATTCTACCTCAAAATATTATATTTTAGTCAATTTTACTCAAATGCATCTTAGTGAAAATAAATACACTGATATTTTTAATATGTTTTTTCTTCTCTTTCCAAGTAGAAGTACTTTAAGCCAAAAATAAAAGAAAAAGAAAGAGCTGAGGACTCTCCCAATTCTCTGACTTGTTTTCTAATTTTTTTCACTATTCAACAAAGTTCATCTCATTTATCAATCACAGGAGCATCAGTGAAAGGTTAATCCACCACTGATCATTACCTAAGAATTGTAAAGAAGTTTCGTTTATGAGAAAAAAAAAAAAACTGGGGCAATTTTGATTCCTCATCTAGTCTATAGGACACAGCACAATCAAAATGTATATTTCTAGTAACTATGCTACAGAATCCATTATCCATTTTCAGCAATCCAAATCTGTTGATTCTTGCTGTGGGAAAATATAGAATCATTGTAAATGTCACAAAAAGTTCTGAAAATAAAATTTTAACTCAAACTTTGACACTGCATGTGCACTTTTAAAGAACAGCATTACATGATGTTAAAATTAAAATACAAACTTCAAAACATGTTGTCAAATGCAAATATACAACAATGGACCATGTCTTATAGCATCTGCTTTATGTTAACTGCAGATGTGAAATGTTGATAGAAATTATTACCATTGGTGGCTGTTTTGTACTTTACATTATATCACAATTTACTTAATTGGTTCAGACACATTTTAATAAATTTGATCTTAATCCAATCAGGCAGAAATGTTCTGAAAAATTTATGTAGTTGTTATTATAATACCTGAAAACTTTCAAGTAAAATGTTTTCAACAGTATCTTTTTGTATTTTGGTATTTGGGGTTTGGCTCGCACAGCATCTATGAAAATGCCATCAAGCATTGTAATATGAGGTTCTTATTCCATTAGAAGAAAATTCCATTCCTTTGATGTAAAATCTCAAAGAGAATTTTGGGAAAAGACAGAAAGGAGAGACAGAAAGGTTCTTTCATTAATACATTTTCCGTTGAGTTGCATGTACAGGTATTGACCCAAAGTGCACCTGGGTGTCTCTCGATATCAGACTGTGAAAAAAGGAAGATCATGGCCAAACAGCCCAGCTGTCACAAGCATGTGGCACAGAACCATGGTGTTCCATGTGAACACTCCAAGAAAAGGAATTCTGAGGTCAAAAATTGTTCCCTACAAGTCTATTAGAGTTTAGAATACAGTAAAATAAGATAAATAATAAATGATCTGTTTCTGAGTTTGCACAGTACCTAGTACATAATATACACTCAATCAAATAAAATACTAAGGAACTACAATGAATTTTATACTGAAACAATAAATAAAATTATACTATCTTAATTATTTAGCCTTCACAATCCAAAATAATGGCCACACAAGATTTTCTAAAGTTAAACTTTAATGAAATAAGAAATTTATTCCCCTAGTTGCACTCACACATTTTAAGTGACTAGTCACCACACATGAGTACTCATATCATATCAGATGGCACAGATGTAGAATACTTTCATCACTGCAAGAATGCAGTGCATTTAACCCTGTTCTAAATGATTGCCTAGAGAAATAAAGAAATTGAAGAAATAAAACATGACTGAAAATTTTTGATACAAGAAATAAATACAAAAGACAGCAAAAATAGCCATATAGAAAAGGTGGTTAACATGTACTGCAAAAATGAAGAGAAAAGTATCCATTTCTACGGGAACATACAGGATGTTTGGAGATGGTAAGGTCAAATATCAGGGGAGAATCACTAAAAATTTACGTCCATCTGCTTATATTCTGTGGACAATATCTAAGGAGTGTTTTTTCAATTGTCTTTGTTGTCATCTTTCTAGTGTTAAATACAGATTTTTCAGTCAATACATTTCAAAATGAATAAAATGATCCACTGTTGTACTTGGTGACAGGCAAAAGTGCATAGAAATAAAAATTTATGGCGTAAGCATTATTTCAAATTTGGTTTTTCATATTTTTCTTTCTGTGAGATAGCAAGTCTCATCACTTATAGCCATTCCGTATGACTTATGATGACAACCCACCTTTGTGGTTCAAGGCATCATTAAATTTTATCTCCAGTATATTCCCCACATGAAAACTAAATCTCTATTAAGCTCCAGCAATACACTGTAGTAAATTTATCTGGAGTAGGGATAACCACTACATCTCTGGAGAAAACATGGTGCTTTTTTCCACATATGAAAATGATTAAAGCAAAAATTTAATGACTGAATCTAGAAAAGCTCCTTTAGGCCATAGAAAATGAATTTAATCTGTGAATGTGATTTATGCCTGTTGGGAAGCCAAACTTCATTATGTAGCCATAGCTCACAATAAAATGTGCCACGATATTTGCCCTTCTTAATGATGCCTATCTTTGTCCTTTTGGTAGTATTTAGTACTTCAGCGATTCTCTGAGCTACAAGAACATCCACATCCATCCTGTTAGATGAGGCAAATGCAACTCCAGCTATCAAAATTATTGACCTGTGACTGAAAAATTACTCAGAAGTAATGTTTTTCTATCCTTAGACTTAGAGCTTTTTATTTCATTTGGGAGGTAATTTAAAATATATAGAGAGAGGTGAAAGTATTAAGATAATGAATTCAATAAGACAGCTACTTAAATTAAGTTGCATACAGACAAAATTAGCCTGGGTACTGATGATTGCAGACATTCACCATGTTGCTGCATATATAAAATTACAACATAAATTTTCATTGGAAGAATCAACACTATGCATGTTCTCAAGGAAATGGAACATTTTTGTTACATAGGAAATGTTAATATAAGGAAAGAGAAGGGTGTAATGACTAATGTACCTATCAAATAATTTAAACTAATTTAATTACAGTCTAATTAATTTATAGTAATAATTTATATCAGTTCATGGCCATTCCAATATTCATATACTTCTTATATAGTTTAATATACTAGGAAAAAATAAGCATCCTTAAGAAAAATATTTTTGGCATATTAAATATGCCAATAAAACCTAAATACAATATTTAAACATAATCCAAATATTACCACTAAGAATTTTCCTTACTAATCGTCACAAATTTCAAAGATTAAAATTAAGAAATCTTAATTGTAATTAATAAAGTAAGAAACATAATGTTTGTTTTATTTTTTCTCTCTGTATTTGTTACCTCTATCTGCATTTAGCAACTTAGCAGCCAAAGCAACACACATCTCTCATTTTACAGTTTCTCTAGTCAGAAATATGAGCATGACTTAGCTGGGTCCTGCTGCTCAGAGTTTCACTAAGCTTTGACCATTGTGTCAGCCAGGGCCACAGTTGTCTCAGGGTTCACTTGAGGTAGAAATGGTTTCCAAGCTGTTTCAATGATTGTAGGGAAGAACTCTATCCCCATATGCTGGTACTGATGTCACTCTTATCTCAATAAATCAGTCATCCTTGTACAAGCAAGTATAGAGGAAGACTGAGGGACAGAGTCCAGGAACATAGAAGGCAAAATCTTTTGTGACCTCATCTCACCTATATTCCCTACTCTGTGTTAGAAGTATGTGAGTAGGTACAGATCAAACCCATGTGGAGGAGAAAGACAGTGGTAGAAGTAGCAATATGTGAGGGTGTCTCTGGAAGTTATATCAGAGTTTGCCTATCACATTCTCTCAATATGCATTACCATCTTTTCTCAATTGTACCTCAATGATTTTGCTCAAATCTGTTTTCTTTCCCTTGCCACTGACTCATTTTCAACTTCAGACTCTATTTGGACTCTTGTGACAACATTCAAAATACCATTCCTGCCATCCTGGTTTTTTGTTTTTGTTTTTGTTTATTTCTGGAGTGAAAGACTAATGCAATAGTTAAAAGCAAAACTCTAGAATCCAACTAAGTTCAAAGTCTAACTTGATAATTTACTAGAAGAGTGAGTTAGAAAAATAAAACTATCTGTGACTCAGTTTTCTCATCCATTATGTCATTTTGATTAATTGTGATGTCTAACTCCATGTCTGATTTGGAAAATCTATTCTGATTAAATGAAAGTAAAATTGACAGAACTTCTACCTATATTATATATGCATTTGTCAATAAATTATAAAGTTGCTAGTAATATGTTATAAAAGAACACTGATTAGGCTAACATAAGGATTCTCTAAAGGAAAACTATGGGCATAAAGAGAATGCCATAGCAAATTCAAAATCCTCCAAGAGAATAACTTCCAGTCAAGAATAGGCTATCCTGAAAAGTTTTCCTTCATTCCGAAGGAAAATAAATGTCTTCTTAGACAAAAAGAATCTTAAGTAGACCTTCAGCAGACCTCCTATCTGAGAAATACTAACATAAGTTTTTTTTTTATTTAAACCAAGAAAGAAATAAACACAACTGACAAGCCAAGGCGGGGCACGGTGGCTTGTGCCTGTAAGCTTCAGCCTATGAAGCGGCTGGAGCTAGGGACCACCTGGGGCCCATAGCGAGACCTAGTTCCAAAAAAATAGCTGGGTGTGGTAGCATGCGCCTGTAATCCCAGCTACCTGGGAAGCTGAGGCTGGGGATTGCTTGAGTCTGTGGTACCCCAGGCTACGAGAGCCTGAGGTTCCATGGGCAAAAATAGTGAGACCTAGTCTCAAAAAAAAAAAAAAAAAAAAAAAAAAAAAAAAAAAAAAAAAAAAAAAAAAAAAAAAAAAAAAAAAAAAAAAAAAAAAAAAAAAAAAAAAAAAAAAAAAAAAAAAAAAAAAAAAAAAAAAAAAAAAAAAACTGACAAGCAATTAAGTAGAATCACAAAACAATGTGGAATAAATTTATCAGTAATGATCTTCATATTTCAATAATAACTCTAAATGTCAATGAACTAAACTCACCAATAAAAAGACACAGAATATCTAGTTGAATTAGAAAACAGAATCCAACTCTCTTCCACCTCCATAAAACATAAGATAATTTCCAGCGACAAAGACTGAAAAGGAAAGGAATCAAAAAACAAGTCCACAAACAAATGACACTCAAAAGAAGGCAGGTACAACCATATTTATATCAGTAAAATAGACTTCAAGATTTAAAAAGTAACAGGAGACAGGGATGGACACTATACAATTGTGAAGGCAGACACCACACTAAGCTATATATACTCAACAAACAACTAAGGACCAAAATACATCAGATAATGACTATCAAATCTGAAAATAGACATTGGAAAAACACATATGTGATGGGAGACTTAAACACCCACTCTCATCAATGGACGGAGCAACAAGGCAGAAAAAAAATGGGCTTCATGGAAAAACAATAAGCCAGATTAACAAAGTAGCAGGACATGAAATCAACACGCAAAAATCAGTTACCTTCTTATGTGCAAACAATGAGCTAGAAAAAACATAAGTTAAAAAAGCTGCCTCATTTACAATTTAACAACAACAAAAATACCCTAGAATAAATATAGCAAAAATGAGGGACTCATACAAGGAAAACTGTAAAACATCGTTAAAAGGATAAAGATGTAAAGAAGTTTTCATACCCTGGTAGAATTGTAATAAAGGAAATAGGAAAGTGAGTTGTTGCATATCTTTTGTCTCACTTTTTCTCAATAAAATAGGTAAGATTATCTGGAAAAGAGAAAAAAAATAAGAGTTGCAGAAGGCTCTAGCAGAATTTAGAATTTGGTGGGGGTGAGGTTAGATTACAGTAATTCATATTCTTAGAATTTAAGCAAAAAGAAAGGGAAGATTTAATGCAATTACTAATAGTTTTATGATAGCTTTTTGATACTTTGCCTGAAATTCTATGCTACTTTTTATAATTGCAATGGTTTAATGCTATTTTCCCTAATTTCAATCTGGATGTAGGCAGCATGTCTACATTTTGGCTCTATGATAAATAAAATTCGTTCAGATTTTCTAATGATTAGTTATATTCTCCACTGAAAACCATTCTTTCTGTCATTTAGACCAGTTACCAAGAACAGGTGACCCTCATAATGTCTTCCCTTATTCATCCTCATGATGTTTTTTTCTTAATCTCTCATGAAATATAGAGACCAGTAGCATAACAGTACATGGGTGAAAGTATGAAAGAGCTTGCAGTGCATACATTTAGAAAAATAATTTTTTGTGGAAACCATTATTTCTCAATAATGTCAAATTCCATCATTTCTTGACCGATTCTGATTCTTATGTATGTGTATATGATTATTAAGGTTTGAATGTGTCCCTTTGAAAATTCACATGATGAAATGTTAACTCATGATCATTATGATACTAAGAATCGGGACCTTGAAGGAATGCTTTGGACATGAGGGTGGAGTCTGCATGAAAGTTAATTCAGTGCCCTAAAGGGAGTCCCTGGCCATTCCATAGTCTGTGAAAATCAGAAGGTGCTAGTTATGAATAAAAAATGTAAGCTCTCACTAAAATATGCTATTATTTATGATTTTGTCTTAGATTTATCAAACTCCTAAATGAAGAAATAAATGTCTCTTGTTTAAGTTACCTACATGATGACATTTCAGTACGGCATCTTGAACAAACAAAGCCAGTGACTTCCCTACTGCTATTAAGAATCTTTGTATCAGATCAATTGGAAATCACTAGCTTCCATACTATGGGTTCTATCCACCCATTTCCCACTGAGGGAAAGCACCACTATTCATTTTATTTTTCCATTTTGAACATAGAATATCTGCCAATATACCTGGCACCTAAATCAAGTGCTCAATAAATGTAGATACAGATAAATGTAGATACAAGCATAATGGTCTTCACACAATATTAAGAACACCAGGCATCCAACATCTTCTTCCTAAATCTTTAATGTCTAGAACTTCTTTTCAGGTGCCATTTAAGATTCAGAAGGAACTGAAAAAAAAAATCAATGAAGAAATTTCTTCTATTAAAGGCATTAGAGAGATAGCTAATTGACTATTCAGGAATAACTATATTTTTGACTAAAGATTCAGATCTTAGCATGGCACACAGTTATTAGATTAGCTAAATTATCTCATTACTGCTGATTTGTCAGTTGAGTTTGCAATGTTACAAAACAATGAGAAGTCTAAACTTTTCAAAGGCCACTTTGAAGAGAATTATAATAGAACTGTTTATTAAGACGCCTGATAAATAAAATACCATACATGACATGGCTTATTTGTGAAGCTGAGCTTTTCAAGTCAATTTTCCTCATAATCCCACATGTACTTACCAGCTGACCCATGTCTTTTTTTATCATCTTCTGGACATTATTAAGATGGTAAAAACATTTTCCTGAGATGGGAGCAAGGACTCAAATCACTTTTCTCAAAGTAATATGAATATGTATGAAATTTACTATTGCCAGAGTTTGCCATCATATATATGTATGTGTCAATATATATATATATATCATATACATCATATATATCATAATTATATATCTCAGTATATTACTGGCAATTTTATTTCTATAGTAAGCATGAGCTGAGAAGGATTAAGGTATTTGTAACTGTCACAGAAAATTAAAATTTATCTGGAAATACTGTAATAATAAAGTTAAAGGAAACAGTAAAACACTATAATTTCAGATCTGTAAAGACTATAGAAATAACGTTCAAGTTTTATAAAGTAGCATCAACTAGGTCTAACCAGTGACAACTGATAATTGAAATTATGACAAATTCTCTAATAAATGTTTGGATAAGTATTTGTTTGGATAAGCACAGACACACTAAGAAAAGATAGTATAAATTGAATTTTATTAGGTGAATTGATACCTAATAACTCGTACCATGGCTTCAAGTATTCTATTAAAGTCAGCTGGACTTGAAACCAAATAGGATTCCACTTGCAAAAATAAGAAAATTAATACAGGTTATGGACATGAACATTGATCCACCTTTCTAGGTCAACAGCTGCTGATCTCTTGTTCTCACAGATTAAAGTATGGGAACACAATGAAGTATTTGTGAGTGTATCACGTATTATTCTGGTCACCATCACTACACCCAATGCCACAGCTTGATTTTTAAAGGAATAAACTTCTATTTTTATCATTTGACAGAAAAAATCTTAATCTTATCAGTAAAGTCTAAATGCAGATAACAAGCATAAGACCAGCATTTTGATTAAAAAATTCAATTTTTTAATTAAAAATTCATTAGAAGTATTTGTGGAACATCGTGGTTTGTGTGTATTTTTTTAAAGCTTCTTTCAGACAGCTTGTATAAAGGTTTGGCATCAGTACATTTTTTAACAGTCAAGGAAAGCATCATCATAAATAGTATTTCCTAAGGGAAGTCTCTGTGACAGAATCATAATATTCCATTATGAATAAAGTAATACTTCACTTAATTCCTTTGACAGTATTAACCCAATTCAATGGGATACCCTCATTTAGACAGCTGACATTTTCTGCCTAAATATCCATTGATTCATAACTATAAGATACTGGGAAATTACTCAAAACTCTATTTTACTTCAGAAATCTAAAGATGTTACCAAGTTGGGTGTAAATATTATGAAATTTACCATATTTTTATATCAATATTGAAACAACTCAAGTTTACCTTGCAACTGGACATTTTTTTAAATTATTGCACTTACACATGAACATATGACCTGGAGCTTATTACCTATGTAATAAATATACACTGTATAATGCAATCTGCTCAAATTCTACAATCACGAGTATATGGTAATTTTAGAGTAATTTCTTGAAGTGTCCTGGCTCAATTTGCTATTCTCTGTGGCTATGTTTTGCTGACAAAGTATTTTGTGTAATTTTAACATTTTAGAACCTGTGTCCCTTTCACTCTATGAAGTATCTAGCCCAAATATATAGTTGCAAGCAGGGCTAACCACAAAAGGAAATTTTAATTTTTAAGCAGCTGAAGAGATCTGTCTTGGTTGCTGCCATCATCTTCCATTTAGACCTGACATATTTTCTTGGGCCTTTAAACTATGGCACAAAAAGTCATGAAAGGAGTCCAGTTATAAATGTTAGATTTGATTGGAAATGACATTCCAAAATAAACATGCCAAAGTGCAGTCAAGCATTCTTCTATGCACCTAAACTGCATTGCAGTCAGCCACATAAACCCCAGATACACAAATACACACACACATACACACACACATAAATTATTCTTCTGAGCAATTATACTAAATTCAGGCATGAAACACAGACGTGCAGTTTTTCTCTGATTCAGTTAGAAACAAGAACAAGAAGTGAGCATTGATCAAAACAAATGTCATTTTACTTAGTCACAAAACATGTCTGGAAGATATTATGTCTAATTTTCCAACAATATAAAAAAAGGCATCCTACCACATGGGACAAAATATTTGCATATCATGTGTTCAGAAAAGGTTAACATGTAAGATCAGCAAAGAAATCGAAAAGCTCAACAACAAAACCCAGTTGAAGAAAGGACAAAAGAGTTAATCAGACACTAGTTCAAGAAAACACAGGTCAATCAGCAAATGAAAAATCGTTCATCATCACTAATCATCAGGGAAATGCAAATCAAAGCCACAGTGAGATGTTACCTCAAATCTGAAAGAATGGCCTGTCTCAATAAAACAGACAACAAATATTGGTGAGGTTGTGAGGAAAAAGGAACATTCATAATTTGTTGGTAGGAATAGAGATTGGTGCAGTCTCTGAAAAAATAGGGAATTTCCTCAAAATACTAAAAATAGTTCTGCCATATGATCCAGCTATTATACACCTTTTTATTTATCCAAAGAAGGCAAAAAAATAATTTGAAAGGATATATTTATTCCTATGTTCAATGCAAAACTATAATAACCAAGTTATAGAAACAACTGAAAGGCTCAACTGCAGATGAAGAGACAAAAAAGGTGTGGTGTACAGACACACACACACAAAATGGAATATTACACAACTGAAATTTTGTAGTATACAAATTTGTAGTACACAACTTCAGTCATGAAATTTGTGATAACAAGAATGAAATTGGAAGGGATTATGTTAAATGTAATTAGTCAGAAGGAGGAGCATTAACATTTACTCACATGACCAAGAAAAGGAAACAAAATAAGGGAACATACCAAACCAATTAAAACAAAACAGAAACCCTAAAAATCTGTCTATAGAACTGAGGTTACTGTATGATGAAGGTAAGTATGGAGAGCAAGGGGAAGGGGGAATGTAATAATCCATGAGGAGCTGGGTAATTTACTGAGAGCGTGGTGGGTAACATACATCTAAAGAGGTATGAACCTATTTTAAATTATATAGTGCTGTAAACCATGGAGCAATTAAAATCATGTATAAAAGTCAATTAACTGAAAATAACCTTTAAAACACCATAAAAGAGCATTTTTTTTAAATCCATGTTTATTTTTTCACAATAGAGGATTTCAGGTGTAATCACTATAGTTTTTCACCTCCAAAGTATCTACAGTTCTCCACCACCCTCCTCCATACTCTTTTCACCCTTGTTCTCTACACACACACACCCACATCCCCTCCTCTCCAGAGTGTCTCAGATCTATGATTTGAATTCTTAAAGACATAGAAGGCAATATTCTCTCAATAATCCCTCCTTCAATTATCTCAATGTCTGAGATTTGCCCAGCAAATCAGTCACACAAAGACAAAGCTGAAGAAATTAAAGAAAAAAATTTAAAAAGAGGATACATAAAAGAACATTTCTTAAACTCTGAAGAAAACTACATATGGACAAGTATGTTTTCAAAAGTGTGATAGCCATGAGAAGAAGAGAGGCACACACAAAATACTGAAATACTAAAATATATATTTCACCAGAAGGTTCAGTCTCGAGAATATAGCCTGCTGTTTCAAATATCTTTCCAATAAGATAGAAACTGAGGAGGAAACCTTAAACTAAAAATCTAACAGGCATGCCTTTTTCATCACTATTTCACATTGCTGGAAGGACATACACCTTGTCTTAAAAGACATCTCCTTATTGTAGAGTGGGTGGGGGCGGAGAGGGAGGCAGGGGAGAAGGATGAGTGAGTGATTACTGGAGACTCACAGTGGGAGAGGAATATACACTGCAAATTCACTAATATTTCCTAGAAAATCCACATCTTACTCCAGGGGTCAGTAGATTGTGTTGTATTTCTTCCAGTGTCTCTTTTTAGATAATAAATATTTATCCACTTTCAATCCTATTGCCACTAGTCATTTCCACCACCCATCCCCACCCTAGCCCCACTACTGCAAAACAAGCAAGCAAAAGCAGTTGTTTTGCATAAACCTGGCAGGATGGTTGGGAGATAGACTAAGTTCTAGTATCTTCTCATTGTGCCTGGTTTTTAATGTTAAATATAAAGTGTGGCGACACTAACTTTGGTAAGCAGAACTAGAGCCATGTCACATTAAAGTGAGAAACCCATCATTTTAGATGAGTATCTAGAAATTTCAGACTTGAGAAGCAAAATGCAAATTTACGTAAAAGAAACATTATCTTCATTATGTATAAAGTAATAACTTTCAAATGAGTATATTTCACTTTTTTCTTACTTCATTTTTTTATCACTTTCTGGAATTTATCTCAGGCCTGAAATATTTTATTTTCATCACCTTTTTCCAGTTTGCCTTAATTTTTGACCTGACCAAAAAAACATGTCAGCCTGTGTCTTCTAAAATTATACCGAGAGTAGTTAAATGGAAATAGCAATCTAAGGAAACAAATGTATTCTTAGTCAATATAGTCTATGGCTGTGGGAATGGAATGGCAAACTTGTGAAATATTAAACTGCTAAAAACAGGGAAAAATCAGAAAGTTCATGCTTCTGGATGATGAGGGAATTCTTTTCTGGCTGGACTCAAATGTTAAGTTGTTCTTTCTATGTAAGGAAATAGAATTTAAATTCAGTCTCTAAATTAGGCTGAGTTCCAAGAAAACTCAGATCAGGAAGCAGTGTGGACCTGCATCATTGTCAAAATTGAAAGGTCTGGGACTTTACCCTCACCAGTAAGTTAATGCCATGGTTTCACTTGCTCTTATGGGCAAACAAAACCCTGACAATTGGCCATATAAGAAATAGTCAAGGACTTGAATTCTTGGGATAAACAACAGGACAGGTATGGATATGCTTAATCCATGGAGTAGTGTCCTACATCCAGCTTTGCCCAAATATAGAAGCCATGTTAGAATAGTTAATCACTGGTGGCAGACAGTTTGAAGAAGTCAAAGTCACTGTAGAAAAACAACTTGATTGTGCTTCAACCTAAAACTGAAGAAATTTCAGTTCAAGTAATTAGTAAAAATCCCATGAATTTTGTACTAAATTCTCTGCATTAGTAAATATCTGTATAAGAAAAATGAGTTAAAATCAGACTGTTTTCCAACTTCCACACAAAGAGCCCAGGACCTTGAAACTTCAGCAAGCAACAGATGTGTCTTGCATTTGCAACAGTGTATCTGTTGTGTGGCTATGGGTGCTTCACAGTGTAACCCAGTTGGAGATGAGCAGTAGCTGTTCTTTCTCAGAGTCAAAGTATCTTTTCCTCTGCCTAGCTGCTTGTGTTTATGGTGTCCTCTAAAAAAGGCATGTTGGATATTATAGTCTCCAAGAATCTTCCTGTTTTCCCAAATTGTCAGTGAATCTGCCTAGTCTGCATGAAAATCTGCTTTAGTTAAAATCTTAGGATTTGGAATAAGTCAGGGAACTTAGGTAAATTACTTAATCTTTTCACTAATTCTCATATGTATTATGAGTAATAATAGTAAATATTTGTTGTCTATATATATTAAATTTCTTTGTATTAAGTATATAGGTGTAAGCTATTACTGCTCTAATATTACCACTGCTATCATCATAATCATTGCTATTTATTATCTCCATACA
Source organism: Uropsilus gracilis (assembly GCA_004024945.1). Taxonomy (NCBI): domain Eukaryota; kingdom Metazoa; phylum Chordata; class Mammalia; order Eulipotyphla; family Talpidae; genus Uropsilus; species Uropsilus gracilis. Next base: position 37,408 of record PVHY01002526.1, read on the forward strand.
TACAGGGATAATATGGAATATTCATTTAATAAAGCATTACAAAGAAAGATGGTAAATACATGTTGTAGCTAGAATAGAGACAGTCTTCTTAAGTATGTCACCATCTCTTTGTGAGGTTGAATTTTAATATAAGAATCGTGTTTCTTATATTAAATAGAATGTAATTATACCTTAATCTTCCAAAAAGGAGTATTTGATTGATTGGTTGGTTGATTGGCACTTCACTCTAACTATATTTATTTAATTTTTTACATTGTTGTAAAAAATTTCTCCCACCATCATATTACCCCTGATCCATCACCATTTTCCCTTTCTTCCCTGTTTCATCCCCTTTCTTCTTCCTCCTTTTTTTTTTTTTTTGCTATTTCATTTTTATAGTGAACTTATTCGGTTTTAACCCTTCTTGTCCCTGTGGTTAATATATCTATATTCTACACATAAGTGTAACCATCCAGTATTTTTATTTTTCCTTCTTATTAATTTCTGCTAGCAGAATTCCTTCCAGATCCATCCATGTTTCTAGTTTCTAGGAATGGCATGAGTTTGTCATTTATGATTCCTGAAGAATATTCCATTGAGTAAATATACCACTACTTGTTGATCCCTTTGCCTGTATTGGGGCATTTGGGCTGTTTACATATCTTGGCCATTATAAATAGCGCTACAATAAATGTTGAAATGAAGGTATTCATTTGAATTAGTGCTTTCATATACTTTGGGTAGATTCCCAGAAGTAGAATTGCTGAATCAAAAGGTAGTTCAATTTTCAGTAATCTGAGGGTCCTCCACACAGTCTTCCACAAGTGTTTACACCAGTTTGCATTCCCACCAGCAGTGTAGAAGAATTCCTTTTTCTCCATATCATCACCAGAACTTGTTGTTGCCCATTTTTTGATATGGGTCTTTCTTACTGGCATGAGGTGGTATCTCATTCTGGTTTTTATTTGCATTTCCCTGATTATAAGTGATATTGACCATTTCCATTTGTATTTTCTCTTTACTTGCAAGATGTTGTATTTATTTGAATAGAAATGTTTATAAGTCTCTAGTTATTCTCTGGATTTCTGTCTGTTGTAATTTCTCTTCTTTCATTAGTATCCTACTTATTTGGCTTTTTGCCCTTCTTTTCTTTATGAACTTCGGTAGGGGGTTATCAATTTTATTTATTTATTCAAAGAATCACCTTTTGGTTTCATTGACTTTTTTATATTATCTTTTTTATTTCTATTTCATTTAATTCAGATTTATTTTTTTTATTATTTCTTCTGTTGGGTTTTTGGAATTTTGTTGTTCTTTTCTAGTTCCTTATGTTGAGTGGTTAGGTTATTTCTTTTCCTTTCTTTTATTTTTGATATGGGTCTGTATTGCTACAGACATTCCTCTTACTACTGTTTTTGCTGAGTCCCATATATTCTGGAATGTTGTGTTTTGTCATTTATCTCCATGTATATTTAAATTTCTTTGATTTTCTAGTTCACCCAGTGGTCTCTCATTAGTACACTTTTTAATCTCCATGTAGTGAGCAATACCCTTGCTTTATTTTCATAGCTGATTTTTTGTTTATTTTAATCTTTGTGTATTTATTGATGTTTGTCATGTTCCTTTGTGCATAGTCGATTTTTGAGTTTTTGGTCTTTCTGAAAAAAAAAAGTGCAATCATTTATTTGGCCTTGCAGTGTCCTGTAAATATGTATTAGGTCCTTGCCTTGGGTCTAGATCTTCATTTAGAGCTATTTTGTTCTTGTGCAGTTTCTGTTTTGTTGAGCTATCCTTTGGTGAGAGTGGAGTGTTGAAGTCTACTACATATATATTTCACCAGTGCTGCTAGTAATTGTCTGATGTATTTTGGTGCTCCCTTATTTGGTGAATATGTATTAATGTGTTACCTTTTTTTTTTTTGGTGTATTGATCCCTTAATCATTATGTATTGTCCATCAGTGTCTCTTGTCATCTTTTTTAGTTTATAATCTGCTTTGTCTGCTATAAGTATGTCTACCTCTGGCATTTTGGGGAGCCATTGGCTTGTAAGATTGTTTTCCAGCCATTTACTTTCATTCTGTGCTTATCTTTAGACTTCAAGTGTGTTTACTGGAGGTTCATAATGTAGGGTTCTGCTTTTTTTTTTAATTATTATATTATTTTTTTCTTTTCATTGATTTTTGTTTTTTATCTAGTGTTCTATTCTTTGTCTTTTAATTGATGAATTTAGTCCATTAGTATTTAGGGCAATTTACCAATAATAATGGTCCATATAAAAAAAACAGGCAACATAAATACTGGTATGGATGTGGAGAGAAAAGAATATGTTTACACTTTTAGTGGGAGTGTAAACTGATCCAGCCACTATGGAAAGCTGTGCGATGGACCCTTAATCTACTGAATATGGAACTACCATTTGATCCAGCAATCCCACTTCTGGGAATTTACCCAAAGAATACAAAACACTAATTCAAAAGGATACCTGTACTCAGATGTTTATTGTTTATAAACTATTATAACTATTTATAATAGGATGTGGAAACAACCCAAACCAGAATAGATGAATGAATCAGAATGTTGTGGTATATATAATATACACAATGGAATATCAATCACCAATCAAAAAAGACAAACTTAAGTCATTCACAGCAACATGGATGGAGCTAGAAGCAATCATGCTAGCAGAAATAAGCCAGAAATAAGAAAGAGAAATCCTGTATGGTCTCACTTATAGGAGGGATATAGGGAAACAAATGAATTGACAAGAAAAGCTTTAAATTGTCAACAGAACTGAAGCATAGAGCAAGAGAGGGGGAGGAGGGTAAAATCCTTTGGGGAGGGATGGGCACAAGACATTAAGATAATTCACAGGTGATAAGGGGGTGGGAGAACCTAGGGGTAGACAATGATGTAAAATATGTGTGTGCAATCAATTTTTAAAAAATAAAATAATAAAAAATAATATTTAAGGTAATTATTGATACTTGAAAGTCTGAGGTTGCCATTTTGGTGGTCAATTTGCAGTTCCATTTACTACCTTACTTTGTTCTTACTGTTCATTCTGTTGGTTTAGATCTTAAGACTTCTTATAAAATTTCTTTGAGTGGAGGTTTAGTAGTACTGAATTTCTGAAGATTTTATGTGTCTAAACTCCTGATTATTCCTTCAAAAGGAAGGAGATCTTTGCAGGGTAGAGTATTCTTGGCTGACATTTTTTGTCTTGGAGTTTTTTTATTTTTATTTTTTTTATTTATTTTTTTTAATGTGACTCCAATCTCTTCTTGCATGACTTGTCACCTCAGAAAAGTCTGATGTCATCCTAAAAGGTTCTCCTTTGTAGGTTATCTGTTTCCTTTCTCTGATCAGTTTCATCATTATTGTTTTGTCTTGGACTTTACGTGTCCTACTGTGGTTTTCCTTTCATTAAGGTAGTTTGGTATTCTTCTGGCTTCCTAGAGGTCTATTTTCATTTCCTTCTTCAGGCTTGGCAAGTTCTCAATTATTTCCTTAAACAGATTTTTGGTTTCCTTGACTCTCTCTTCTCTTTCTGGGATTCTTATGACTCTTATATTTCCTTTTCTCATGGTATCTGATAAATGTCTCAGTGTTTATTCACTCTTATTGCCTTCCCTCTTTTTCTTTTTTGGTTCCTTTTATTTTGGTATCTTTGAGAGTACTAAAGACACATTAGTAGACACATTAGTTTCATCTATTATATTTTCATGGCTCTTTCCAGCATTTTAAGCTCTTCAATTGCTACATTAATTTCCTATATTCCCTTCATTTCTTTCTAAAAGATTCTATCTTGTTTTTCTGTTCATTGATTATGTCACTCATTTTTTATATTTTATATTTTCTGTATTTTCTTTTAAACCTTTGAGTGATTTACTATGGTGATTCTGAATTCTTTATCTGACAGGTAGAGCAATTCTGTGTCTTTGTTATTGGATTCTGGGGGTTGTATTTCTTCTCTCATCATATATTGTTTGTGGAGGGACTTGCCTGAACATTTGCAATTTTCTTCCTTCTTTCTTTTTGGACTTGTTCCATGTATTGAGCCACTATGGAATTTGTACTGGCTGACATTGTTATTGAAGGCTTTAACCAGGCCATGTATGACTCTGCCTTGTGCCTAAGCTGGTGTGATTTACTTCACGGCTTCCTGATGGCTTGTGTGATGGATGGTGCTCTCTTATGTTCAGTAGGGGTCACACAGGTGACAAAGATTTTGGTTGGTCAATCTTGTTTCTTAACCTGGATATTTCTCTCCCTCGAACCATTGGGTAGATGGTTCCTCTCCCATGTATCTCAGAGGGTTGCTTGGGCCAGTGGGATTGGGGTGGACAGGTCATTCCTCACCTGTGTGTCTCTATCCACTGAGGGGTAAGGGTCATTCTTCTAGGCTTCTTCCAGAGTCACTGTGGCCAGAAGGGCTCTGGGATGAGCTGATCACTCTGTACTTCTCTCTCCCAGGGCAATGCCTGATATCCATATTGTTTTAACTTAAATTATATATATATTAACTTAAATTATATATAAATCCCTGGGGGTAACCAACCACCTCCCCTTCCTGACCACTCCCAGTCATTCACCTGTCCCAAGTTGTGTTCTTTAGTTTCATTGTTATCTTGTTTTGGCTTTTCCTCCTGGTCTTTTGTTTGTTTTACTCTGCCCCATATATTAGTGAAACCATTTTTCTCTGTCTTTTTCTTTCTGACTTGTTTCTGCTAGTATGATTTCTTCTAGGTGCATCCATGTTATCATAAATTCATCTAATTTGTCATTTTTAGTTGATGAGTAATATTCCATTTGTATATATACCACATCATTTACGCCCATTCATTTGTATTGGGACATTGAGTTGTTTCCATGTCCTTGCAATTAGTCACAGAAAACCTAGAGAGAGACAGAATTTTAGTCATTACTCAGTTAAAGGCTAGGTCTTGGAACAGTGGAAATAATGTGAGGAAAAATAATGTGATATTCCTGTCTCTGCCTTTCTGGAAAGAATGAACAGAGATCAATAAAGAGCTAGAACTGTCATTACTTTCCAGTAGTAACAAGAAACCATCACTTATTTGGGTATCAATGAAAGCCAAGGGACTGAGTTTACACCCCCATCTGACAACAAAAAGGAAATCACTCCCCATTTTCCTACCAAAGGAAGTTAGGTGAAACAGGTTTAAATAACTTTCAGTCTTATAACATAATACCTATATCCTTGGTTCAATAAAAACACAAGCATTGCACCAGAATCAAGAACAAGGGAAACAGCAACTTGAATGAAAAAAGAAATAGGTCCTAGAAAAAAGGTCAAAATTTGACATTTTAAAGTAACTATCAAAAAATACTTCAATAAACTGTAATAAATACATTAGCTGGGAAATATTACTAATAGTCCTTCCATTTGAACAATTCCAAACAGAACCTGCGAACAAGCAAACAAACAAACAAAAACAGTTCACAATGTCTAAGAGAGCCTCCTGGGTATGACAGTCAAGGACTAAGAAAAAAATGATGCAAATGGAAAATGACCATTACATGGTGGAACTAGAAGTAAGGATTAATACAGATGTTATGTCTGGTAAGTCATTTGGTCATTCATTGATGTTAACTGAGAGTAGGGAGTCAGCTGTGGGCTCTGTCATGAGTTGGTGAACAGAATACACTGCCCCTGAAAGTGTATGGTTTCTAACCATGCTGGATGATAGACATTGGATGATAGACCCTCAAAATGACCACCACTCATGGTCCTGTAGATTGTGTTTCCATCAGAGTTTACAGAAATGGTACTACTGAGATTGATGCACAATACTATGCAGTTATACATGGCAGCCTTGATTATTGTAAGAAATAATGTAGAATATTTCATATAAGGGGGTTGATGATTTGTGATCCCCATAATAATCTTAACTAAAAAAGAATGGTACATTGTGTTTCCCAATTTTAATAATCCTAGAAAGCAGCATAGGAATACACTTATAACTTTAATTGTTGTGAATTCTAGTTAAACTAGAATTCTACTGTAGTGCATCATGTGAGAGATGACCATTAAACACATGGTTACCATTAAAAAATGGTTGTGAAAAAATATTCTCTCTGGAATCTAATTTACTTTTATTTTGAGAAATAAGAAAAAAGTTGACTAATTTTCAGATTATACTCAAAACTATGATTTTATACAGAGCAAGAAATATCTCCCTACCTGTATATCTCCAAACCAAAATCTTATCTAAAAATTGATAGGTCCTTATTAAAATGGTTGATATGGACAAAAGCATTTTAGAAATACACACAACTTTTTCTTTAAAATCTCTGTAGATACAAATAGTATAGACAGATGCATACCTTCAGTTTTCACCATGTTTCTTTCTTCTATTAGAGAATAAAATGGTTCTATGGATTGTAGGCATTAAGGAATATATTTAAAAAAGGACTTCTGTAGTACTTTATTCACCACTTGTACAAGAACAGTAATCACCTTAAAAAGTAAGTCATATAAGATCTAGGACTCAGATTTTGGTCATATTCCCTCAACCTGAATTGGTTTTCACCAGTGAAAGTTCCTACTCATTGTAACTCAAGAGCCCAGTTGAGTAGTTCCTTAGACTAATTTCTGCCTCCTTTATAGCTGGGAAAAAAAATTATATATATTTTTGAGACTAGGTCTCGCTATTTTTGCCTGTGGGACCACAGGCTCATGTTGCCTGGGGTACCACAGACTCAAGCAACCCTCAGCCTCAGCTTTCCAGGTAGCTGGGATTACAGATGCATGCCACCATACCCAGCTATTTTGGGGGACTAGTTCTCGCCATGTGCCCCCAGCGGGATTCGAACCATGATCCCTGGCCCCAGCCATGGCTTCCTAGGCTGCTATTTACAGACATGCACCACCATGCCTGGCTTTAGTTGACACTCATAAAATTGTGGGTTCAGTTTTAATTTTATGGAATTTTACATAAAACAAGGATATAGAAGTTGAGGTTTTTAACAAAGAGCTCTAAACCCTGGGACATTATAACCACTTTGAACAAATTCATTCTTTCTATAAATTCTTGCTGAATACATACTGCCAGGTCTCATTCTAGTTGTACTGGACATTTGTCGTGAACCATTTGTTCAAGAAATGTCTATTGAGGACACAATATGTGAGCCAACACTTTACTATATGCAAAGAAGGAGAACCTACATTTCTATGGGGAAGCAAAGGTAAAATAAGAATGGAATAAGGAAAAGCTGTACAGCCTGAACTGGAGCTTATTAAATGGGTAAGAATAATCAGTACAAATGAGAGCAAGAGTGTCCAGGAAAAATGACCCTTCTTATATAAGGGCAGATATAAGCATATAAGGCAAAACAATTTTAGGTAACAGCTGGAATTGTAAGGCAGGCAGGAATTTCAAGTATCCAACAACAGATATAGAGTACTAAAAAAAAATCATGAGGACTTCTGTATATGTCTGCACATAAATGTCTGCACGTAAAATTCTGACCTTCTTTATTAAATAGGGCTAGTCTAAATGTTACTATCACAGAATCAGATAGTTCAGTATAGAAAAGTACCAGCAACATCTAAGTTTCTATACTTGCACCATGAATTGATAGATCTCAAGAGAATTTTGAGGTTAAATGCTAATAATTATTGTGTTTAAACATTTCATTTTTTATGTTTGATATTTTTTAGTGAGACTGACATGTAACAGCTTCAGATTTACAATATAATGATTATATACACAAATACATACATATATATAAATGAGGTGATCACCACAATATCTAGTTAACAGATACTACCACATAGATAATTTTTTTCTTGTTTGTGGTAAAGACTTAAGATCTAAGCCATATTCAATATAACAAACGATATTATTAGCTAGAGTGATCATGTTATATATCATATCCCTGTGGCATTTTTCATAACTAGATTTTGTATGATTTCTTGTAACTTATTTTTAATTCAGGCAATATTGCATTCAAACACTATTTATGATTTAGGGGTATAGATGCACACTTCTTTACTTCTTTAGATATATGGCACTATAGCAACCCAACACCAAAATTTCATGGCCTTCACTACAGACTATGGGAAGCCCTGCTCCCTTTGATCCATTGGTCCCACCCCCTACCTTACCCATCTACAGCATCAATTCTGTAATATATTTCTAGGATTTGTTTTTGTTCTCACCATATCTTAAATACAAGTTAATTCAGGATTTGCAATTCTCTCTCTGCTTTATTTTACTTTAATAACCCCTCCAGTTTCATTCATGTTGTCTTATTAGTAAGGACTCATCCACTTTCTTTACAGATGTGTAGTATGCTTTTGTTTATACCACATATTCTTTAAACATTCATCTCTTGTTGGGCATTTAAGTTTCTGTCATAAGCTGACCAATGTAAATAGTGCTGCAATGAATACAGGAGTGATACATTCTTTCTAATTAGTGCTTTTGTATTCTCCAGAGAGTGGAAAGAATTGCTGGGTCAGATAGCAGATAAACTTCAAAGTTTGAGAAAATGCTATAACATTTTCAAGAGGAGGTGAACCCATCTATTGTCTCACCAGCAGGATAAGAATGTTGCTTTCCTTCACCAACACTTGTCTCTGATCTATCTGATGGACCCATTCTCAAAACATGAAGTGGTACCTCACTGTGATATTGATTGGCATTTCCATGATAAATGTTGGTGATCAACATCCATATGCATGTTCACCATCTGTATGTCTACTTTGCTCTTTTGCCCATTTGGATTGCTTTGCTTGTTTTCTTTTTGTTGTGCTGTATAGGCTCTTTGTATATTTTGGGTAGCAGCCCCTTATTGAATGTATGATGTGTCATTCAGTAGGCTGTCTCTTTATTTCAATGACAGCTTCTTTCACTGTGTAAAAGCCTTTCTGTTCTATGTAGTCCCATTTTAGTTTTGCTTTCATTTCTTTTGCTATTTGAGTTAATTCCTCAAAGATAGTCAGAAGTCAATGTTACATAATATTTTACCTACCTACATATTTATGTTACATAATGTTTTACGTACAGACATATTTATTTATATTTAAAATTTAATATAGTCAGTATTTAATATCATTAATAAATATTTACCTGTTTATATTTATTTATGGTTTCAGGTTTTATGTCTGTCTTGATACACTTTGAAGTAATCTTTGTGTATGATGTGAGATAGTTGTCTACATAGATATAGGTTTTTTTTTTACATGTAAAGGGACAGTTTTATTTGGAAAAGTAAAAGTAAAATATATACTTACATAAACTAAGATGGTTAGGAAAGCTATTTTTAGTTGCTTTGCAAAGAGAAAAGGTCAGTAAACAAAATACCTGCATAGTCACAAGCAGGCAAGAGTGCTCACTTGTCTAGTTTCATTCTTTTGTACATGACTGTCTAGTTTTCCTATCACCATTTATGGAAGAGATTTTTTTCTTTCTCCAGTGTATATTCTCAGCATCTTTGTCACACATTTTGTTCATATAAATGTGATTTTATTTCGCAGATCTCAATTTTATTACATTAGTATGTGCTTTTATAACATACTGTTTTGATGACTACATCTTTGTTTTATGGTTTAAAGTCTAAAAGTTTGATAACTCCATTCTTCCTCTTTTTATGTCAAGATTGCTTGACTATTCAGAATTTTTGTTTTGTTTTGTTTGTTTTTTAGTTTCATATAAGTTTCAGTAATATTCAGTTCATTTCCTTGAAGAATGACATAGAAACTTTGATAGGCCTGTGTTCATAATTCTTTATGTAAGATAGTCATTATAACAATGTTATTTTAATCTATGAGCAAGCAAAATATTTCCATTTCCTTGTGAGTCATACTATTTCTTTGAACAATATCATACATTTTTCATTGTCTTATGTCTCCTTTTTTAGTTTCATTCCAAGTATTTAATTCTTTCAAATGTAATTATAAATAGGATTGTTTCATTTATTTCTGTCTCTTTTAGTTTGTTATTTGCATAGGAATATAATAGACTTTGTATATTGATTTTTGCTGCTACTCTACTTTTATAACCTGCTACTTACTATACTGGTTTACCATTTATAATAGATTACTAGTGATAGTTGAAGGATTTTCAACCTATAGTATCATGTCAGATGCAAACTTTGTATATTGATTTTTGCTGCTACTCTACTTTTATAGCCTGCTAATTACTATACTGGGTTTACCATTTATAATAGATTTCTAGTGATGGTTGAAGGATTTTCAACCTATAGTATCATGTCAGATGCAAACAGTGGTTATTACACTTTTTTTTTTTCCATTGGCATCCATTATTCCCTTCATTCCCTTTTTTAGTACTATACTGAATAATACTGTTTTTAGTACTATACTGAATAATACATGAATATTCATGTATTTTACCTGATCTTAAAGGAAAATATTTCACTTTAGCTTGTCTCAGATTATCAACCCTTTATTTTTGTTTTTGTTTTTGGCTCCTTTTTGTTTATCTCTTTTTGTCTTATTTGTTCATTATTTGTTTGTTTGTTGTTTTAGTATGTATTTACTTGTGTCTTTCTCCTATAATCTCCCCTATTTCTTTCTCTTTCCTTCTTTTTATTTGCTCTCTATTTCTTTTTCCTACTCTTTCTTCTTTCTTTGCCTTCTTTTCCTTTCTCCATTTATCACTGTCTTCACTGTATTTCTTATGTTCTTTTTTTTTCCCTCTTTTCTTCCTTTCCTCACCTGAGTTGGTGCAACAATTTTGAAAGAGACAATGGACCCCAAGAAGAGGAGCAAATTCAACCCAAAAGCTCTACTTAGAGGCCTACAACATAGAGGGGCTTAACAAACACAGAAATATATTCCATATGACCAGCAAACATCTCATAGCAGACTGCCCCCTACTTTGTGCCTACCAGGGTAGCACCTCACAAAGGATCTTTGCCATAGTAAGAGTGTGCAAGACATGAACTTCAGGAAAACCACACACTCAAAGCCCTAATTGACAAAACATTCCCCAAGACAATGCAGGAGAACCAAGCAACCCCACTCACTGCATCAATCAGCTGGCAGTTGTAAACCCATATGAAAACCACAAATATCTATACTCAGCAAGATTGGTAGCCAAAAACAGCCAGATAGGTGTGATCAAAAGCCCTGCCTACCATCAACAGAGGTTCAGTTGACAGGAGATGAGGAGGGTGTCGCAGGAACCTGCACCAATATCCCTGCACAACAGCTACATTAGTCTAGGCACGAGACAGATATACCTATGACATGGCAAGACCTCCAAGAAATCATGCCCTTTAGCATTAGTTGTATAAGGGAACCACAGGCAGAACAAAATTGAAGGCAAACTATGGGAAAGAATGAACCCCCAAAGAGGGCAAGCACAACATATTTTCATCAGACAAAATAGACTTCAAACCAAAAAGATAACAAGAGTTACAGATGGCCACTATGATCAAAGCATCAATATACCAGGAATATATAACACTGATCAATAAATATGCAACAAATGAATAAGCACCAAAATATGTCAGATAATTACAGCATATCCTTAAAAAAGATATTAAATAAATTATATATGTAGTAGGAGACTTCAACAACCCACTCTCACAAAGGGACAGAACAACAATAAAGAAAATAAACAAGGACTCATAACCCTTAAAGAATATCTAGATAATAGGTCCAATAGATATCTACAGGACACTGCACCTCCAAAAAACTGAATACATGTATTTCTGAAGTATATATGTAACATTCTCCAAAATTGAACTTACATGGGGCCACAAGACCAGCATCAGCAAATACATGAAGATTTGAATCATACCAACTATTTTCTCTGACCATAAAGGTATCTGATCAGAAATCAACATGAAAAGAAGGAAAGGAATCCCCCTGTATCCCATTTAATGGGGCATGAAGCTTTCACTATTGAAAAACTATTGGTAATGAAGAAATCAAAGAAGAAATGAACAAATACTTTGAGATGAATAACAATGAGGACATAGTCTTCCAGAATGTATGGAAAACTGAAAAAGCAGTAATAAGAGAAAAGTATATAGCAATATAATCCCATATCAAGAGACAAGAAAACACCCAAAGAAGCAAACTAATCTCACAATGAGAAAAAGAAGGAATAACAAAAAACTCAAAAAACTAATAGAAGGATGATAACAACAAAAATTAAAGCTGAAATAAATGAAGTAGAAATAAAAAAGACAATCCAAGAGATCAATGAAACAGACATAGTTTTTTGCAAAAATAAATAAAATAGATAAATACCTAGCCAGACTCACAAAAGGAAAAAAACTCAAATAAATAAAATCATAAATGAAAGAGGAGGAATTACAAAGACAAAGCAGAAATCCAGAGGATAATTGAATATTATGAACATTTATATGCAAATAAGTTCAACAACTTGGATGAGATTAACAAATTTTTAGAGTTGTACAACCATCCAAAATTGTATAAAGAAAACACAGAAAACCTAAACAAACAAATCACAAAATTGAAGCAGTTATCAAAACCCTCCCCCAAAGAACAAAAGCCTTGAACCAGATGGATTTACAAATGAGTTCTACCAGAAATTAAAGGACAAGCTGGTGCCTAGCCTACAAAAACTCTTTCAAAAAATAGAGAAAAAAATGGACACCACCAAATACATCCTACAAAGCCAACATCACACTAATACCAAGACCAAACAAAGATAATACAAAGAAAGAAAGCTACAGGCCAATCTCTCTAATGAACAAAGATGCAAAAATCCCCAACAAAATCCTAGCAAATAGAATCCAACAATGCATCGAAAAGATAATACAACATGACCAAGCTAGATTTATCCCAGGGAAACAAGGATGGTTCAATATCTGAAAATCAAATAATGTAACTCAACATATCAACAAAAAGAAAAGTAAAAACTACATGATCATATCAATAGATATTGAGAAAGCATTTGACAAAATTCAACACCCTGGTTTGTGTTGCAATTGTGCACATGGGTGGAAGAACCCAGAGATTGATGGTTTAAGTATCAGTTTCTCTACTGCTTAGTTTGTGTCTGCTTTGCACCTGGTTTCAAGAGGAGAACACTAGAGCAAATGCTGGGGGGGGGGTGGAGAAAGAGAGAGAGAATGAGAGAAAGAGAAAGAGGCAGACAGACTGACTGAGAGAGAGAGAGAGAGAGAGAGAGAGAGAGAGAGAGAGAGAGAGAGAGAGAGAGAGAGAGAGAGAGAGAGAGAGAGAGAGAGAGAGAGAGAGAGAGAGAGAGCCCAGAGAAGGAGTGTGAAAATTTCTGGGGGACTGGAGGTCTTACCCGCCTCCCAGTCTCCCCGCCCAGTTTTCCAGTGTTGCCTACGTGCCATACAATTGGCCCAGCCTCTCTGCCTGGTATGCTTGTATACATGGTTCCCTGAGAGCATTGAAGTCTGTAAAATCCACCAAGGGCTCTGACATTCTTTTTTAGATGCTAGAACTTGATAATCAGGTGAAAAAAAAAAAATAACAAGAACTGTCTTAAGAGAAAAAAGTGATATTTTAAATTTCAGCTTTGCCCCCAGATTCTTCCCACCCGTGCGCCAATTGCAAGAGTCACAATGCAATTTAAAAAAAAAAAGATTTATTACAAGGGAAACTAAAAGTCATTAATGACACACAAGTGACCAGTTATCTTACCCCATTCACTGTTTCATTCAAAAGTTCCCAACACACATGTCCAAGATGGCATCTTTTTGCCCCTCCAAACTTGAGGCAGACATTTTACAAAGTCCAGTCTTTCACCAAATTCCAAGTGCTCCAAGTAAAAGCCTTCTAGTCTTCTTTTTGTTTCTTCTCTCTCCAGCTTTCTGAGTTCTTCAGCTTAACCGGGGTTCTTCAGACCTTTCTAGCAAAATCTGCTTAAACAAATCCCTGGTTTTCTCCAGATACCAACTTTCCAGCTTTCAAACAAAATAAGCCTATTTCTTTTCTTTTCTTCTCTGCGCTGCCTCTTGGTCCAGCACCATACACCTTTCTTTTCTAGGCCCACAATCCTTTGGTGTCTGGCTACAATGCTATCCACTCTGGCAGTTGCCCTTCCAGGGTTCTCCGCCTGTGTTCTGAGTACCTGGCCACACTCTGGCTCCTGGCCACCGCAAGCTCACTGTTCTGCAGTGTCAGCCACTCTAACTGCTCCCTGCCACTTTCACTGGACCCACCTTTAGTGGTATCAGGTCACCCCCAGCCCTCTGTTCTCCAGCATCCAACCACACCAACTCCTGACAGCCACTCTCCCTCATTTCACTTCCTATTGCTCCTCACATGGTCTTTCTGTCAGACCCATGCATGAAAACAGGAACAGCAAAGTCCCATTTTCAATTTCATTGCAAATAGGGGGATCCAGGTTGCTCCACTTATCAATGTCACCCACTTTCAAATTGATGATGACCCTGCTAAGATTGGGATGGTTGCACAACAACCACACATACACATACACATACACTTTTACTTTTCTTGAACACTTGCCTAAGAACTAGAAAACCCCTAAATCATCACGCAGCTTTCTAAAGTGTATCATTTCTTTTATATGCAAGGACAAAGTAACTTAATGTACCTCAGTTATTATAATTTAAGCTTAGAGTTTATTACAACATTTGAGGATTAAGGTTAAATAAATGGAAAACACCAGTTTTTCTGAAGTTATTAACATACCTAAATTGAGGGTTTTGAAACAAGGTCAACTTCCAGTGGCGTTAGAATGTGCCATCATGAGAGCCACCCACCCACCCCCAAAAGTGTCCAAAAGATTTTAAAAGTTTTTAAGTGAAGAGAAACACCACAAGTAAAATAATCAACAACAAATGAAAACAGAACAATCCACAACTTACACCAGCTTAGCCAGAAGAGGAAATGTTTTGAGAATCTCAAACCTTGGCCATCTGTATGTTGGGGTGAGGGGTGTGAAGGGACAGAGTCCAGGAGCCTCTGAGGCAATAATAAAAGCAAGCTGGCAAGGGACCTCACCTGTAGGCTTCTCTGGTTTGGCTTCCTTGGGCCTGTCTGTCCCCAGTTGAAGGTATTCACTTCTATGTGAATGGAGAGCTGACAAGGGAGAGAAATGGCTTAGGAAAGAAAAAGGCGTGCAAATGAAAGAGCACAGATATCTGGGGGGACCAACTAGTGGAAATCTTTTAAAAGTTGGGAACTCCTCCAGCAGTCTTAAAATCCCCTCTTCAAAACTATTCACAACTTTGCAAAGAAACATATCCTCAGGGGAAACAATGTTAAAACTGAAGGTGTAAGAGTAAGACAGAGCAGCCTAATTAAACAGATCACAATCTGTTCCTTTCTGCCTTGCCTCCTTTGCCTGGGGTCACCAGTAGGCCACTTCTAACCTTTCTTCTAAATGAGGTTGAAAAGGGGGTGGGGAGGGGGGAAGAGCAGGAACTCAGACTTCAAATAACCCACTTTGCTGTAGTTCTCAATTAACACGTTAATTAGGAAGCCACTGGAATTGTAGGCTCCTCTGTCTCCACAGACTTAAAAGTTCTTGAAATCCTGACACCAGCACCCTAAGATGAAGGCCCCTCCTCAGACTGGCAGCACAGTGTTCAAATGGGGCAACCGTCAAGTGGCTAAGATTTATATAAATGAGGGCATTGTGTGTTCAAAAGGAGATTGGTATGTTTGATCTCAGCCATTATTGATTTACCTTTTCCACATGATAACATTCATTAAGTAAGATAAGTAAATGTTGATGTGTTCGCTCCCTTTCAATTGTCAACAGGCAAAACACAGGGCAGGCATCACACAGGGTGTAACTTCCATCCATTATCAATGGACTGAGACAAAACCATTTTCCTACTACACCATTACCTGGGATGACTTATGACTGCTGAAGCACAGAACTGCATTTAGTTTCGTTGACTTTCTGGTGGATTTTCACAGTAGTTCAAAGGGCTAAAAGCAATCAAGAGAGGAAGCTAGTTGGTGACAGTTTCTCAAGATGGCTAATGCTTGACTCTAAGAACTAATTAAAATCTACACTGACCCATGGCAAGGTTTCTTTTAAGTCAATCACCATTTCTTTAAACCTTAGACCTGTGCACCTTCCATAATTTGTGAAATCGGTAATTTTATAGCTACCCCATGCAGAAAGTAATTTAATTTAATCATTTTGCTGATTCAAATTGGATTTCTAGTTAGTAAATGTTTTTAATCAAGTTGAAATATTTTGATGAGTCACTGTCATTTTCCATTCAGGACACAAGTCAAGAGTCACTGCTGAGATAAATTAAGTCAATCATCTCTTGACAGATCATGAAGATGTTCCCCTAAGTTATTAAGTAACACTTATAGCTTCAGGGTTTTATAATTATAGAACTTCAAACTTCTGCTTTTATAGAAACTTCTGTAAATGGTAGAGACCTTGATTTCCACAAATACCACTTATGTTGGAAGGGTGAGAAACCACTAAATTGACAATTAGTCTCTTTCAATGGGCATTCTGTGATTACCTGTGTGGAGTTCCCTTCCACTAGATGTCCACAATTTGGAACTTTCCTTTGTCATAGATTTACCCATGTTGTGCTGTTAGTATTTTCTTGACAATCCTCCCAGAAGACTCTATACCCCTAAAAATCATACCTGCATATCAGCCATTATATTTTATCTTCAGCATCTTACTGTGACACTCATATTGCTAGAGGAGAATGCGTACAGGAGCAAAGATTGGGAAAACTGGACAGACAAATGCAAAACATTGAAATTAGAAACCATCTCACACCATAGATTAGTATTAGTTCAAAGTTATCAAAGACTTGGAGGTGAGACCTAAAACCATAAGATATATAAAACCTCTGTAACATTGATTTCAGATTGTCTTTGAGGGGGAATGTCTTTGGAGAATCAACTCAAATAGCAGGAGAAATGGAACTAAACAAATGGGACTACATAGAACAGAAAAGGCTTCTGCACAGTGAAAGAAGCTGTCATTGAAATAAAAAGACAGACTACTGAATAGGGCATCATACATCCAACAAGGGATTGCTATCCAAAATATACAAAGAGCTTATACAGCACAACAAAAAGAAAGCAAATAAACGAAACAATCCAAATGGGTGAAAGAGAAAAGCAAACACACAGGTGGCCATATCAGGCATATGGACAATTGATCACCAGCATTTATCATGGAAATGCCAATCAAAACCACAGTGAGACACCACCTCACATTTTGAGAATGGACCCATCAGATAGATCAGAGACAAGTGGTGATGAAGGATAGGAATGTTCTTACCCTGCTGGTGAGACAATAGATAGGTCCATCTCCTCTTGAAAATGGTATAGCATTTTCTCAAACTTAGAAGTTTATCTGTTATCTGACCCAGCAATTCCACTCTCTGGAGAATACAAAAACACTAATTAGAAGGAATATATCACTCCTATATTCATTGCAGTGCTATTTACATTGGTCAGCTTATGGCAAAAACCTCAATGTTCAACAAATGAGTGGTTAAAGAATGTGTAGAATTAACAAGAGAATATTATTCATCTATAAAAAAAGATGGATGAAGCCTTATTATTAGTGACAGCATGGATGGAACTGGAGGGGATGTTGTTAAGTAGAATAAATCAGAGAAAGAAAGACAAACCCTGAATGATTTCACAAACGCACACACACATTACTTAGAGGAAAATACCAAATATACCAAAATACCAAAATAAACCCTAAAAATACACTACTGAATAAAGGCTCCTTAATTCCCTTAGATAAGGGTAAGGAAGAGGTTGTGAACAAGGAAGGAAAGGTGGCCCAGTAGACTGTGTTGTAGGATTTAAGACTCTTTAGTGGTGGGGATGGTTTATATGACAAGGTGTAAACCTATGTCCCTAAAGCATACAATTTTGTAAGCCAGTATTACCTCAATATTATAATCTAATTAAATATAGATAGACAAAGTAGAACCAAAATGCAATATTTGCTGAAGTGAACTGTGGCTCAAACAGAAAATAGAAATTCTGATGATAGTGGGACTTTTAGAAAAATGTACCTGGAGTAGAAACAGGAAGGCTCCCAGGGCCCATCCTAACAGAGATATGCATGGACCATAAATTAATGTGATTAAACAAAGTAATCCATGCTTCCTGTCTTTACTGAAGAAAGGAGAATTAGAAGGAGAAATTTGGTAATGGAGTAAACCAAAAATAAGAGTAAATGGAGTAGAGCAAGCATATTGGACCTCTTTGTATTCCACTTCATCTCTGCACATTGCAATTTGTTATCTAGGAGGATGTGTGCATCTTCTTAGTTATTAGACTTTGTGAGAAGAGCCAAATCAGACCAGTGACCTGAAATACAACATTGTATTCAGCTTTGTCATGAATTACTACATGACTTCAGGAAAAACACTTCATTGCTTTGAGGCTCAGTTTTCTTAAGTATAAAATTAAGGTGTTGAATTGTCATTCAAAGCAACACTACCAAGCAGGTACCATGAGCCGAGCTTTGTGATAGGTACCAGAGTATGGGTATAGCAGTTGTTGAATCATCTAGCTCCTGCTGTCAGGGAGCTCAGCTACAGTAGGGTTGTGGGGGTAGGGAGTTAAGGGGGGAACACAGAAGAAGTTACTACTTAAGATTTTGAGGTGATAAATACTATAAAGATAAATAAAGAAAGGTATGGACACCATTAACAATAAAGGGAAATACATAGGTTAAGCCATGAATCAAATTTTTCTATGAAATAAAATATAAGTAAAATCACACAATAAAGTTTAAAGCACTTTATTGTCTGACCCCATGCTTAATTTTACAACCAAGTTTAATGAGGTAAGTAAGTTGACTGGTAAGTGAATAGATGATAGACAGTCAAATTATACCGTGTTTATAACCAATGTTGCTTTTCCCCAACGATGCAACAGCATTTCCTTATCATGGTGAGATAATCACCAATAAGGTTCTGAGTTGGCTCTCAGCTGTGCACAACTTCAAAATCAGTGGACTGGTGACTTCATACTATAGTTTATATAAATATAGATAATATAACATTTTTAAATATATATAATATATTTATATATAATATATTAATTAATGTATAATTAATTAATATATAATGAATGATATATTCATTATTAATACATAATTAATATATTAATATATAATGATCATAGTATATTAATAATATATATAATATTTTAAATAATATATTTTATATATATTTAACGTATTAAATATAGATAAAATAGATAATATATTATATATTCTAAATTCTGCTGTTTTGTAGTCTTTACATAGAAATTTCAAATGCTACAAATCAGGGAATAAATTATTTTTTCCATTCTTTTACAAAGCCAAACTTTCACAACATTTCCTAGTATTCCACTGACCTTAAGTCCCTTTAAAAATCATGCTGCTGGGATTTGGCAGCATTCGCTCATAAGAGAGTTCTCTGAGAACTATCAAAATGTAGTAACTAGAGTGCAATCAGAAAAAGCATCGCATTCCAAAAGGTGCACTGACAAAGGATGGTTTTGTCAGTTTGGGGGCAACGTGAGTTTGTCCATTTCAACAAAAGCCTCCTTTGGTCTCTCTAAATTGTCTGGTAGTTACAGTGTGAGAATCCTTATTTTAGCTTTATTTAATTGCTTCCATTTGTTGGACTATGGACTACATTTTGTCTGCCATCTATTGACACCAACTTTTTGGTGAACCTCCCTGTTTACTTAAACTCGAACCCACAGAAGTTTGTTCTTTGGTTTTATCTTCTGTTGCAGAGACTGAGAAGGTGGGATGGGTGAGGTATGCCAGGGTGAGAAAAAAGCACAGGAAGATGGGGAATCCCATCTAGGGACCACCTTGATATGTTCTACTCAGACAGAAGGGAAAGGTTTCCAGATCCAACGCTTATGGGAGATTGTAGATATTAGCAACCTCAGGAAGGCAGAAAAGTTCAGAAATTGAAGTTCTTGGTCATATTGAACTTTGAAGTCATTTTTAATCTGATCAGAGATCTTGAATAATTTTCCTGCTCCTCTTTTGACCTTGGGTTACTCATATGGAGATGGATAGAGTTAAAATCAGATGCCTCCCAGCAACTTTCAGCTCTAAAAGCCTGATTCTCAAGAGGGAAATGCAATCTAATTGAAGATTCTACTTTTAAGTTAGGTATATGAGCCAATCCCACTGCAGTCCTTAAGTATTATAAGCATTACATCTACACAATAATGTTCCAATTGAGTGGAAGCAATTAATCTAGATGTATCAGAACCTAAAAGAGAACCCAATTTTCAGTGAATGGTGTTTCTCACTCAGACAAAAAGGTGCAGCAGATTCATAAGTAGGTGTGCAGTTCCAAACCCCTTATTCAGATTCTACTCATTTATCTTACAGTCAAAATGTAAATGGAGTCACATGCTTTTTCATCTCTCAGCACACTGAAATTGAAACCGCAGAGTAGCTTTGGGCTGCTCCATTCAAATATGCTGCAGTTAAACATATTCAGGCCAAAGAGGGGGCTAGCCTCAAAGTTCAATCATGTAAACAGAAAGAAATTGAAGGTAATTAATTTTCAAAGCCAGAATCCTGAAGCAATTTTGTTGAAGGAATGACAATCCTTCATACTTAAAGCAACAGTATGAACTAGTAAATAGCATTATCACCATTTTGTAGATGAGGAAACTGGAGCACAAAACCATCAGGTAACTTGTGCAAGTAAGCAGCAGAGTTCAGTGATGATGGTAGGTAGGCTTTCTCCAGTGTGCATTTTCATCATTAAAACAACACTCCACACCACATGCATGCATATATATGTGTGTGAACACATACCATTGTGTTTACCCCTGGAACTATGTGCTGTAATTGTTTACTCATCTGGTTGCCTGTCTCTCCTCTTGAAATGCAGGTTCAGTGAGCACAGAGACTAGACTGGGCTCCTTTACACATCTTGTTTGTTTGACCCAGAAGAACTGCCTGCATCACAGCTCATAAAGCCCCACATCTGCTACCTAGTTTCCAAGCTTACGAATCAGAGCTAGAAGTTAAAGACATACCTCTTTACTTTGTAAGGTAGATTACATGTGGAGATCAAAACTTCATGAGGAAAGCCCAAGGACTTTTTTTAAACCACTGCAGATATGTCTATTTTGTTTTGTTTTGGTTTTTGGCAGGGGGAGGGAGGCTGGGGGATGGCAGGGTATTGTTGTGACTTTGCTTTGGGAATAGTACTGATTTCTCCACCTCCACTTCCATGCCACCAGCCTCTCAGCAAACTTGGAGCCCAATTCCCAGCCGGCATGAGGCAGGCTTCCTGAATGGGGCCAATGGGAAGGAGGGAGAAGTGAGGAAGGAGGAAGAGAGAGGAATGGGAGAGATAAATGGGAAGGCTGCTTTTGGTGCTTGGTAACTTTAGCATTTTGACAGCAGACTCGTAATAGCAGCAGTCATTATTTCAACCTTTTGGTGGATTATCCACCATAGATGGTACATTTTGAATTTAAGTTTTCTCCTTCTCTCTCAGTCACCTGAGCCCTACCTAACTTCCTCCTTATTAGGATATGATTTGAACTCATTCCCCTAAAAAGGTTTCAGCTCTTTGCCTGGCCTGTTAAGCTGTGCACATGCCCATGAAGGATGGGTGACTTCTAAGTTTGTCCAAGAGTCTCTCTCTACCCCTCTTTTCTGTTCTCATCTACTCTTTTTGAACTTCTCAGTGGAAAATCATTGAGCACATAGAGTGATTTTTTTCCTTATCTGCACAGATAGATGACTGGACACTTAGAATGGATTCTAAGGAGTTTGGGGTCCCCAGGTGCCCCTTGTTTTCACATGGTTTCATACATATAGCTGACAAATATGTGCGAGAGAGGAGATCTGTATATTGAGTTTGCTGCTGAGATGAGTGAGACCACTGAGAACTGAGAGGACTGAGCTTTGCGCAAGTTCCTGAGCTGAAGCCCTGCCATTTGTTCATGCTTGCAATAATCAGCCAGAAGGATGGTTTTCAGTTACAACTTTTTAATTCCATACACTTCTAAATCAATCTTAGTTCTCAGCTTGTAATATAAAAAGGACTAAAAAGCATGTTCTTATTTTTCTGGTCCATATTGTCTAGAAAGGTTGATACTTTCCTAAATTGTGATCAACATTCAGATTTGACATATATGCAGAAAATTTTAGGAATTATTCCCTGGACACAGTACAGTGAAATAGGGGCAATACCAGTCTGGGGAATAAACATACTTATGGGTTTACTGGCTTTAATACTTACTAGTTCTGAAATTAATTTTCTTCATCTATATAATGGAACCAATATTATTCACCTTACAGAGTTATTGAAATCAATATAGTTAAATACTATTTTATAGCATACATCATAAATTTTTGGTAAACATGGCCTGCTTTCAGTTGCAGTAAATTTTGTAGCTAAGAATAAATCTTTCAATACCACTACCAACTGCAACAAAAGCCTTGTTTTTATGGGTAAAGAGTTAGTTCAAAAAATGAGCTTTTAGAGTTCAGAATATTGTTAAAGACACTTTTAAAAGTAAAAATGCAGGAATCTTACTCTTAGAGCATGCCAGATTCTCGTGACTGGGTAAGGATATTTCAGGTGAGAAAGCAACCAGGAGGACTGCCAAGCCTGGAGAGCAGGAACATGCTAGACCCACACTGGGGCAGAGTTGAGTTCAGGCCAAGAGAGCGCACTGCTGGAGGACCTCCCAGTTAGTCTGGCAACTCCAGAGAGAATGCATCAGCTCCAAAACAATGACCCATGGTTCAGAGAATTGAGGGTCATAAGGAAAGAACCTGATGGATGGGTATCTAGTTGTCATATAGAATATCACTCCAGGAATGGTGGGTTTAGTCACCTAAGTGATGGCCAATGTTCTAAACTTAGTCTTTGACCAACTAACAAATTAGTCAGTATACTTTTCTGACACCATTATAATCTTTATCCCCTTTGTCTCCCCAAAATCCTTTATCTAGGTTCCCATGCTTCTTCTGCTTGTAAAATTTAAGTGCTATATTCCACTGTTTTCTCGGTTAAGCTAGCATTTTAGTTTGATGTTAGAAAGCTTTTTGTTAGACTAATTGATTCTATGATAGCAATAGCTAGTAGACATTTAAGTAAAGTGCTAGTCTGTTAAAAGAAAATTGCATTATCTATAAAATTAGATCATTAATGATGGAAATTCTGGCAGTAAAAAGTAAAATTAAGATACTGTTTGGACAATCTGGAATGAATTGTTTTGTAAGGGAGATGTCTTGGACCTCTTAACTCACTCCACATGGGGGACCACCTAGTCCCATGCTTTTCCCAGTTCTAGCTCTGCAGTTTCCTCTATTTACCACTTCCAGCTCCCATTACAGATCCACATACACATACACTCAGGTACACATGTGTGCATACACATTTCCTATCCATGCACACAGATACCTGCACAAAGATGCAAGTAATTGTGCTGTAGAATGGTCAGGAGTTACACTGATGAATGTGTTTCCTTAGTGAATGCAACATGAAAGATACTGAGATGCAATACCACTTTACTATTCTCTGAATTTTTATAACTTAAGCAAATATTTCATCCTTTTATACAACTCAATCTACAAAGAAAAATGAACCCCATCTCCTGATTCCTGTGGGCAGAAGCTAGCTGAATCCTCTTCTCCAGTGGTACCTCACCTCCTAGCACATTTCTTCTTTGTATTCTCCTAAGATCAAAATAGGAGAATTTATTTTGAAAACACTCTGGTGTTGTTATTTTTAGACACATCTTCCCTCCCCTGCACCTCTCTTGGCCAAACCTGCAGTTTGTGGGGGAGGGGGTTTTCTGTTCTCTGCATTGCTGGCAGAGACCCATCTGCCCCTGCAGAGACCAAGAGCCCAATGGCATCAGTGATGAGTGGAGCCTGTGTCCTTTGCATAACCTGGCCTGGTGTTAATCACACTGCAGTGACATCCCCTCCGCAGAGCTGCTGTGGAAGCTGTTCACTCTTGCAACCCCTGACTGGGCCTTCTCTGCTGAGGGCCCCCTATCAAGTCTGCCCTTAACAAGGACTGGCAATGTCACGGCCTCCCTGGGAAAGTTTGGGTTTAGGAAACTATCACCCAGTTGAGTGAATATAAAAATAAAAGCATCTGTTGTTGTTAGTTTTCATCTTTTTTTTTTTTTAATGTTAACAGGAAGAGAAAAAACCCAGTAAAGTGATACTTTACCAAACCCCACCCCCTCTGAGTGTAATCAGGTAATATCCATTACAC
Organism: Uropsilus gracilis; assembly: GCA_004024945.1. Taxonomy (NCBI): domain Eukaryota; kingdom Metazoa; phylum Chordata; class Mammalia; order Eulipotyphla; family Talpidae; genus Uropsilus; species Uropsilus gracilis. Next base: position 61,588 of record PVHY01002526.1, read on the forward strand.
AAAGAATTTCAAAGGTTCCTTTGCTGAGACTCTCAGCCACAATGCTGCCCATTGTTTACACTTTAATTAACTTCTGTTTTACTGATTTATTAAAAAAAAAAGATGAATTAGCCTTATGCTTGGAGTTGAATTATTGCAATTTGAAACTCCTCATACCTTTCTTGAGAACTTCAAAGCAAAGCAAAGGTTGTTTATGAGCAGGAAATCAAATTAGCAAAACTATTACAGTGGCTTAATGGCTTAGGGTGGTCAGTTTGATGAGAAACAGTAATTGGAAAGCACCCCCCTTTATACCTCCAGCCCAAAGCTAAGTCTTTTAAAGCAATTCTTCACTGTAAGTAGGCTTGCAGACTTGGATTGAGTGGTTAAAAGGATATGGCAATACTGGTGCTTGCACATGTAAAATCCTACCTATACACCTAGAAGACTTCAAATAAGAGAAAAGCAAGAAAGATAGATGTAGAATTCGAGAAAATGAAGAAAATATGTTGTGAAGAAAATATGTTGGAAATTAGGAAACATAAATGAGTGTGTAATGAAAATGAATTACATAATTCAACAAAAACAAAGGCCGGTTCATTAAGAAACAAAATGCCACAGCCTGTGGAATATGCACTGGAAATCTAAAGAAGGCTGGCTGACCACATTTTAGGCAATCCAGGAGAGGAATAATTACATTCTAGTGTCAGCACATCCTCTTTCCATAATGACCATAGGCAAAGAAAAGAAAAGCAAGAGTTATTTCAGACAACTACAGAGCTCTGAGTAAACCAAAGGGCTGGAGATACAGACACGCCTCCTGGGTGTTGCATGCACTGCTTACTTAATAGCCCTGTCCAGAGTTTGTGTGAGTAATCACTCAGTGAAAACATGGACTCACATGAATGGTAATGATGCCTAGTGAAGACTCAGAAATTGAGTAGTGAAAATAACCAAGTAATCAAACATATCTAGCTTTTTATGACCGGAAAATAGCTGCATTAATTCTCCTGTGAATGATGAGCTGACTATGGTTAGCCCAGTGTCTGTAGGGTACAGGCCAACCCCAAACATCAAAACGCCCACAGAGCTCTCCCAAACACTCAGCTGTAAAAGTGAGTAAACCAAGACAGAAAATAAACTTTCTAAGCACCAAAGCATAAATTACTACACTCTAATCCTTAGTTGTTAAAATGAACAGATCCTCCGGAACAAACCTTTTCCTGTACCACTAAAGTCCATCATTGTCTTAAGTTTTTATAAAAAAATGGCCAAAATAAGTTTTATAGAAGCAGACAGACAGAATGATTTCAGAATCTGATGCAGATCTTAAACAGATTATGATATAATAGGGTTGTCTCTGTATAATTCAGAATGAATTGACATACATTTCGATATCAGATTGAACACCAAGAATTCTCTGTAATGAGCTGTAGAGAAACGTTAGTACCTGTATCTCTTTTGACTACAATGAAAGGAATATTAGATCTTCAAGTTCTCATCTTGCTATCCCTACACTGAGCTATACAAACTTGAATAAATTTATGCAAATCTATTATCCCCATCTATAAAATGGGTATAGAAGGAACAAACTAAGGACCATTCAGGACTATAGTCAAGATAATATGAAAGGACATTGTAAATTGAATGCATTATTCAAATGCCATTGCCTTGTGTTTATAGGGAATTCAGGTCTGTAAAGATGTTTTGAACTGTTGTTTTGGTGCCATTGAAAGTTGTATTTTTAAAACTTAATTACATGTGGAATGAAGGAAAACATTTTCTGAATCAAGAAATCTTTCTTCAGATCCAAATATTTTGATTCCTATTATACAGAAGACTAAATTTTCAATATTTATTTATATAAAGATTATGTACAAGTACCATAAATGTGTGATATGAAGTGACTGATCAAGGAAGTTGGTTTGTTCATTGTCTCTCTTTTTGTACATTTGAACCTTTTTTAAAGTAGGCTTTTCAGATGATTTTAGAAGGTGAAAATTTAAGAAATTGAATAGCATGTTTTAATTGATCATTTGATTATGAATAAAATTTAAATATTTAAAGAAATGACAAGTACATGTTTCAAAATGAAGTATTACCTTGGATAACATACAGTGAAATAGATATATTTTCAAAATTTAGCCTGCAGGTTATGACCAATCCTACTGAAAATATAATACATGTTGTAGCAACCAATTATATTAAGAGTGGGCTCGCATTGTACAAAATCCAGAAATAAAAAATATTAATTATAAAAAGAGTGGGCTCACAACTTTAAATCTATGAATTTTCAAAATTAGGTTCATGAGGTCATGATGCCGCATCATTTAACATGATTCAATGTTTTAGATTTGCCCACATATTTCAATAAGAGACCATTTTAAGAACGATCTCAAATTGGAATGAAATTATCACTTGCAAAACACCTGGAGAAATTAGGGCCCAGTTCTGATTTCAGGTCCTTAAATTAAGTACACACACTCCCCACCCATGAAGAATTAATGACATTTATCCACAGATCTTAAATCCCAGGGAATTTGAGTCCACACAGAAGAATCTCTAGGCAGAGAAAGAACAGAACAGGATATTTAGTTGAGAGTCAAATGATGGGACCAATACATGTCAGTGATGGCAGTGGGCACAGTCTGAGGCCAACAGAAGTGATATAATGCATCGTTCCTGGGAGCAAAGCAGAGGACCAAGGTCTAGAACAGGTAGAACCAAGGAGGGGGGTGTAGACATTTAGTAAAACTGGGAAAACTTTTGGAGATGTTTCTAACAGAGTAGATAGTTCTTAATCTAGATAAAATCTAAACCACTCAACCCAGGAAATGAAGTTACAAATAGCAACTGTGCTCTTGCTATCATAAAGACAGTTTGACATAATTATATGAGAGTGTCCTAGAATCAGCTTTTATCCAACGGAAGAGTAGATCTTAACGAAGTACTTTTTCTGCTCAAAATTAAATAAGAAAAGAGAGATGTTTTCCTGCTTCTCAGAAATACAAAGTCATGGAAAGCAAAATTCAGAGAAATCAAACCTGCTTATACCACATACAGAAACGAAAGGGGAAGCTGGCAGCAAGGAACTCCTAATATTCCATTGCCAGGATATAAATAATTAACATCATGCAGTTAACCTTGTATATTAGCAGGAAAAATCATTCCAAAGGTACAACAGTAAAAAGGATTTGGAACTCAAGTTGAACTTAGAAAATTTAGAGGTCATCAGGGACAGTGTTAGAGGCTTTAAAACAAGAAAATTATATCCCGATAGAAGAAAATTCTCAAGTAGAAATTAGTTCACACGAGAACAGAAATTTGTTCACACAAGTGGGTCAGCCACTATGGAAAGCTGTGTGGAGGACCATCAAACCAATGAAAATGAAACTACCATTTGACCCAGCAATTGCTCCTCTGGGAATCTACCAAAGGAGAACTCAATACTTATACGGAGGGACACCTGTACTTGGATGTTTATTGCAACATTATTTATAATTGCAAGGACATAAAAACAACCCAAATGTCCCAAAACCAGAAGAATAGATGAAAAAGATGTGGTATATATATATATATACAATGGAATATTATTTATCAATTAAAAATGACAAATTTGATGAATTTGAGATAAAATGGATGTCACTAGGAGAAATCATATTAACAGAAACAAGTCAGAAAGAAAAAGACAGACTCCAAATGGTTTCACTAATATATGGGACATAGGAAAAACAAACATAAGGCCAGGAGGAAAAGTCAAAACAAGCTAACAACTAAACTAAAATACACAACTGGGGGAGTGGGGGATGAGTGGGGAAAGGTCAGAGAGGGAAGTGGTGGATGAACCCCGAGGAATACAAAGATGTGAAATCTATATGCATATATATATATATATATATAAATCAATAACAAAGATTGAAAGAAAAGAAGTGTAATCTTGACCAAATTGGAAGACAGTGTAATTCCTTCATCAAAATTAGGTATTTTTTCACAGTTCATTTGAAAATATAAATCAACAGAGCTCCTTAAGAGCTCCTTAACTATACCTTAGTTAACTGTAATATAAATCAACAGAACTCCTTAAGAGCTCCTTAACTATACCTTAGTTAACTGTATGGCTGTGCTCTCTTGTTTTCTTAGTTACCACTTCGGTTGACTACTCTGGGTTGTCATATAACCAAAAGACCTTTGCAGCCGTTGTTCATGTAATATTTAAATCATTTTAGTCATACATGGGCAAAACACCCAAGGTTACAGAACTTATTTATATGTTATAAAATCAACTCTTTTCTTTAGATCACTTAATACAGATGGATGGATGGATTAGTGAACAGGTAGATGGGTGGATGGATAGCTGCACAGAGAGATAATAGATGGATGAATTGATGGATTCATGGAGAGAGGACAGGTAGATGATTAGTAAAATTAAGAGAAATGTAGATGACAAGAGGTAAAGGAGATACTTGCTATATCTACTTGCCTTTCATGCCTTGATTTTGGTTTTTTTTTTTTTATTTAGCCCATATAAATATTTGATGGTAGTTTGATCTATTCTTTATATCACTTTCAAACTATCAGCTTCCATGTGACAAGACCAGGTATCTGTGAATGACCTCATTAATGACAAAGTACACAACCGCATAGATAACAGTATTTTAAAACATGGAACTTGATAGAATGATAAGCATAATACTAATTAAAACAAAGATATTCTAACAATAGAATTTATCACAAAGGTAAAGGATGTAAATTCTAAATTAAAACCTCAATATAAAACTATTATTGGAAGATACAATTATAGAAACAAGAAATACAAGCTATTAAGAACTGGAGAATACTCTCTCTCTCTCTCTCTCTCTCTCTCTCTATATATATATATATATATATATATATATATATATATACAGCCAGAACACAGTGATAAGCATTTACCTCCATAGTTCCTCAAACCTCTATTGAAATGAAATCATATAAGCTAAGAAATTCAGTAAAACCAAAATAATAATAGATATACTTTATGTGTTACCAGGCTGAAACACCTTGGAAAACTGAGGTCACATTCAATAAAGCTAATCCCCTTCTTAAACAACTTTGACACATCATCTTGGCTTTAGCAGTGAGCAAAGGAAGACTTTGAAGTAATCTATATAAAGTCAGCAAAGCTCTGTCTTACAGGGCATTCCTGACCTTTTATTTTACATCACTTGTTCTAATTTTGTCAAAATCATGGAAATTTTCAAGCAATGATTGCTTGCAATGACATTTTAGATTAAAGTAAGTCTGTGTGTGAACCTGTGCTATATAAAGGTAATATTGTAGGCAATATAAGTTCCTGATAATAATTCAAGATTCCACTCTGGGTGGAGTGGTAAATGATAATTTAGAATTCCCTTCAGTGCCCTGCTGTTTACTTTATTAATTCAGAAAGTCAGTTCTACCTGCTATCGTATCCTAAACCCTACTTATGGTGAATAGTCAGTCCTCATTATTTACTACTTATGTGCACTAAAGGGCCCAGGCAATGTCCTGAAATTAACTTTCAAATTTTGCTGAAATGATTTCAGTACCTAGGCAGGGTCAACAGGGAGATTGGAGCCATCAGAGGTCTTGGAAAAGAAGCCACACCTGCTCAGGCAGGCCTAAAGAGACTGGGGAGTCCAGCAAAGTGGAAAAAGTGCTGACCAGTGGGCTTCTTTATCAGTTGCTTTTATTTAAGCTCTTTATATCACTCCTGCTCTCCATGTTCATGTGCTAGAAGTTGAGTCCCCCAGTTTGAAAACAGCTCAGTGCATGCACAGAACATCAGAAAATGCTGCTTTCCTATAATTTGGCAGTGAGTGGACTCCATTGTGGGTTTTTGGTTTGTTTCATTGTTTACTTGTTTTTCTTTCACCAAGGCCTCCATCATAGCTAATTCAATCAAAATACCTCAATTAAAAATTTTAATTCCGCAAAAATGCCTCATGTATTTTTTTTTCTTAAATAAACTGGATATGATACTGGGATGCTCAACTGAAATCAGCCAGGGCCTCTGGTAGTGACATAGTTAAAAACTGTATTGGGCACCATACTGTCCTGGTGGGGCAGGGTCTGAGAGAAAGACCTGCAAGAAGAAATGAGAAGCATGAAAAGAATACATAAAAAGACAAAAAAGAGAGAGATTGGGGGATACAAGAATAACATCCTGGTAAAGTGGACCCTGAGTGGCCAGGTTGGGCAGAAGCTCCCTGGAAGAGTGAACTGATGGTGGTGAGGAGCCATAGTGGGAAAGTGACTGGCAGAATTGTATAGCCAGTGTGGAGTCAGATGCCAGAATGACAGGCCAGGGGTGACCAGGGGCTGCTGAAGGCTGGTTAATTTGACCAGACACTGCTGAAGGCAGGCCTGGAAAAGGAAGTGCATGGAACCACAGCAAGGTGGCATGGAAGTTTGCTGGAAAGCTGGTACCTGGGAAAGCCAGGGATTTGGAAAGCTGATTTTACATCAATATTTGTTGGAAAATTTTGAAATCTTGTAGAAACTGAGTAGCATGCAACACTGGAAAGAGAAGAAGCAAAGAGACGATGGAAAAAAAAGACTGGATTTTGCAGAGTCCCTGTCTCAGGTTTGGAGGGGCAAAAGGGTACCATCTCGGAGATGTGTTTGGGACTTTCAGATTAAACAGTAATTGGGATAAGGTAATTGGCCACTTGTGGCATTAAGGACTTTTTGTTTGACTTTCAGTTTTCCTAGTTAATTTTTCTTGTTAATAAAACCTTGTTGTTTAAATTGCATCTGACTGGCAACTGCTATGTGCAAGTGGTAAGAATCTGAAAGAATTGGGGCAGCAGAATCTGCATTTTAAAAAGTACTGCTTTTTTCAATTGGCTTGTTGTTTGGAGGCTTCTGCCCTATTTTGCACCCAATATCAGCTATTCTTGTGTTACATCAGTAAATACTTAACAATATTTGTAAGTTTAGGTTTTTCAAAAGTAGTTGCTATTACTTAACTAGCCAGTACTGTTCCCCAATGATTGTGGAACCCACCTACCCAGATGTGTACTGTGTCCCTAATCACAGAGCATAGCTCCAGTGACACTGGTGCACATGTGGACATGTATAATGGCAGATCCCAAAGACAATTAGAACATGTGCTGTCTATTTTTCTGTAAGTTTAATTGAGAGTGGGCATCCTCAAAAGACCATATTACAGGTAGCCAAGGTAAATGTTAGGGAAATGTTCTCATCTTCCATCACAACGTTTCTGGATAAATTTTGATAGTGTGATTAGAGCTTTGATGTGATGTCACAATTGAAACAGAAGCTGACTTTGTCCTCCACTCCCTTTCTTTTGTTCCACCATGGTTTCAGGTCCAGTGGCATCAGTACCACCTATAAAATTTTTAGCAATGCAGTATCACTGGACCTCATCACAGACCCACCAGTATAGAACATACATGTTACAAGACACCCATGCAATACCCCTGAACATTAAAATCTGAGACACATTGCTCTAAATTTAAAAATTTGTGAAATATCAGGTGGCATGCAAACATGCCAGACCAAGCAGGTTCATGTTGATTCAGGCAACTAGAGGAAGAAGAAGGGTCTTTATACTATCCAGCATGCTTTTACTTCTGAGACTGGAAGTGAAATACATGCAGGAAGAGGGAGAGGCACTCATTCTGAGAAAGGCTAAACAGCAACTGCTCACCTCTGTACCCTCTGAAGTGCCCATAACCACACAATTGACACACTATTACAAATACACCGCCCATTTTTTGTTTGCTAGTGCCTCAATACTTTGGGTTGTCCTTTGTGTAGAAGATGAACAAGCCTGATTTTAACTCATTTTCCTTATACCAGGTATGTCCTGGACACTGTTTAACTTGTTAGCTGAGGACTAACTAGCAGTTCCAAGAGTGCTGCAGCATCCTCCCTGCCCTTCCCTTAGCCTTCTATCTTAGTCTTCCCAGCCTGCTATACCAGAACACCATCAGCTAAGTCACTTAAACAAACTGCACTTATTTATCAAAATTATGGAAGCCAAAAGTGTGACATTAAGCCACTGGACTTTCTGGTGAAGACAATCCTGGATAGTTGTCCCCCTGTTTCCTCACAAGGCAGAAGAAGAAGGGAGATACAAAGTCAGAGACAGAGATAGATACAAACAGAATGAAGAGTTGGAGAAAGAGGTAAAGAGATAGCAACTTTTTAATTTTTTTATAAAGCCATTAATTCTCTAACAAGTGTCTCATTCTCAAAATCAAAACCTAGTGCTGTCCCACAATCCCTTGAAATACATGACATTGGAGGTTTAGGGCTGTATATGAAGTGGGGACAGAGAATAAGCATTCCGTTGTCAGCACTTCCCTATGGGTTAGTCCTTGGTGTCGTAATGCAAATACTCCCTGGGTTCCAGAACAGTAGGAAACAATGAGCTACGTTGGAGTGAACATGACAAAAGAGATACCGCTCTCATCAAGAGGTTTGCAAAATATTTGCTTCAACCAAACAGTGGGAAATTTTAATCTTATCCCTTCCTGTATCTTCTGTAAGTAAACCACATACACAGGTAAGAATTTTAATTAAAAAGGGAAGAATGAGGAATAGTTGAAATAAATATATACCAGTGTTCGATGAAGCTATTTTCAGCTTTTTGGATGGTGATTCCAGTCAATGGGAGTTTGCTGTACCTAGTGTCATTTATTAAGCCATTTGCTGTGCTAATACTCACTGGGCTTTATGTTTCAGGTTCCATACTTCAGGATCTAAGGGTACTGTCTCTAGAGAAAAGACTTGGTATCACCTCCAGGACATTAGGTTCGTTAAAGTTACCTGCTGCTCCAACAGATAACTTCCAGGCCATAATTCCTTCTAGGTCAAGATGCCATTTGCAGCTCTGGGAGAAAAGTCTCTGATGTCCATGCCACTTTGTTAGGAACATGGTTCTCAGGGGGTTAACTTCATTCTTCATGTTGCTACTTCTAGTTTCTGTGCAAACAGAATATTTAAAGCACGTCTCCAATCAATTGCTATTTTATCTATGTGCATTCCCCACCCTAGTCAGCCACACTCCTACTTCAGTCTGTTAATAAAAAGATTGGTATTACAAATGGCAATTTAAAGTTGTCCTTCATGCACAGTTGCCTCTTTGATCTCTAGGCTCTTTTAAGTAGGTACCTGTCTGAGGCCCCAGTGGGCCTGCCAGCTTCTCTCCTGTTCATTATTTCTTAATTCAGGGAATTAATTTCTTTCACGAGGCAAGAAAAATCCCTGGAACACTCTCTCTAATTATAAGAGTGAATTCTTTTTTATCCCTTAATCCCAGAGCCCAAACATCCAGTTTTCAACAGCCTGTGATATTGCATGTGTGTGTGTGTGTGTGTGTGTGTGTGTGTGTGTGTGTATATACCTGAGATAAGAGCTGGTCTTCCTGGTCTTTTTACTTGGACATTATTTTAGACACCCTTTCCCCATCAGTGCTTCAACGTCATTTCATTCCACGTGAATGGGAGTGGTATGCTAGAAGATGAAGAGTTTGCAAGAGATCACATTCAAAGACTTTTAGGGGACAGTTGCCGCATGTATCCAGTGACTGGGATGCAGGGACGACCTTTAGTGCTAGGGGAGCTCTTTGTTTTACTGGTTCAGGTGGAGCACATATATCATGGCAGTCCTCATCATTTGCCATTTCCCCCCATTCAACACTTCAAAAATTATTTAATTTCTAAATAATCCATGTTTGGATTGGTTGCACTTCTTTGTATATCCCGAAATCATCTCCATAAGAACATCCAAAATGAAAAGATCCCATTGGGATGACAAGAAACTGAAGATATTTTCTCTTTTCTTTCCTATATCAGTAACTTTTGTGGTTGTTTTCATGCAAACAATTTGTATAACAAAAGTCAACATTTAAACACTGTGTGAAGTTGTCTCCAGGCATAGATTAAGAATGTGTGACAAGGGCCTTTGGGATGTTTGCCACTCAATCATTCTGTGATGTGAGTAAACAGGGTTGGGATAGAGAAGTGGCAATTTCCAGAAGGTGTTGCATGTAGATGTGGGAGTGCATTTATAGCCTCATTATAACTTGTGGATTTTCTAGCTTTGTCTACATGTGCAAATTAGTTTATTTTAAAGTGCTACACTATTATCAACATAAGGCAGCTGGAGTGGAGATGGGTCCCAAGATTAATTAAAAGAAATAAGCTCTTTAAGAAAGTAAAATAAGTGTTTCTAACTAGGTTGAGCATTAGTTTGGAATCCCTCAGAATAGAGGCTATTGGCTGCCTGCCTATAAGTCTTTAGAGTGTGTGAGTATGCTGAAGGAAGAGGGATTGTTTCCTGTGGCACCAGGAGACTATAACTGGGAGGGCAGAATGAGATTTAAGTTTTACAAGCAAAGATAAACTTTCTGCTTCTGAAGAATAATTCTTAGAGCTGTCTTAGGCTAAAGAAAGTTATCCAAAGCAAGAATACTCACTAAGTTGTAAGAGGAAAAGAATAGAAAATCTTAATTTCTGTATCTTGAGAAGGACTGGATGTTGGATGTCTGAACACATCCAACATTTGCATTACCCTGAGTTTCCACTTTTTGTGTAAAATGAAGATCCTAAACACAGGATAGTTTCTTATGCTGCTTCATGCCAGCACCAGTGAGTTTCATGTGGGCTGGATTCCACTCCCAGGGCTCCAGAATACAAAACTAAAGTGTGCTTATTCTAGAATTTTCTGAGGGTGTGTCCTCCCCAGAAGACCCTATGAAATAATGATTTCCAAAACTCCACCTCTCCCCCTTGGGCAGTTTCAGTTTCACTAGATGATGCTCTCTGGAGCTAAGAGCAAAAGCATGACTCTCCAATGAGTAGATATCATGTACAAAACAAACTTCTTGGCTACATCTAGGCAATCTCTGTGTGCTCCCAATGTCACCCTGCATGTCAAGGTATCTTGCCAAGAGGACACTAGTCAGCTTAAAACGCTGCTTTTTTTCCCTGCTGCTTCTTCCACCTAGAATGACAAAGGAAGCAAGAGTCCCAGATGAGTATCTAGCACAGCAGCTTTCTCAAGTTACATGTGATGATGGGCAAAGCCACTGGACTTTGCAGAATCACAAGGAGTATACTGTTGTTTGAAATGATATAGAGGTCACACACACACATAACTATTCCTATTCCCACCAAATTCACACACATGACACCTGACTCTTCTCCAAAATATCCCTCATATCTGTCTTTTCAACATAAGTTTTCAAGCCAGTGTCTTGTCCTACCCCAGAGATGGTTCCTGTGCCTCTAATAAGAATCTGGAGCTGAGAGTCATTGCAGATGGACACCTCATCTTGTATAGTTCCTTTGTCCGAGGGTCAATATTGTTTTTCAAGAAATATGGCAAGAAAGAATGTCATAAATCTCTTGTTGGAGAACAATCATTTGGTGTTGAAGATGTTGGGTTTGAAATCTTGCGTAGAGTTATAGTAACCCAGTATTTCTGAGACTGTTGCTTCATCAATGAATAAAGTAATTCTTACCTAAAAGAGTTACACTGAGTATTAAATAATACATGGTATATAAAGGTAACTAGCAATCAGTAGGTTAGGTAAATGCTGATAGATTAAGAGACATAGAATCAAAGAGAGATGTCAGGTAGTTTGACGGTCCAGTGGTTTCAATCAGTCATTTCAATCAGTGGTTTCAATCAGTCATCCCCCACTCTAGAGGTTTCAGCATTAGGCAGAAACCAGGAATTGGGTTGCTAGTTTCACTGCTGGAGGCTAGTATGATAGTCTCAATAGGGTGATATGCTTTGTCTATTCTTTTCAATGATTCAGAATAATCTCTCAACCATAACAGGTGCTCAATAAGCAACTTTAAACATATTAAGATGCTCTGAACAAAGTTACCTAACCTTTCAGCTTCTCAGCGGTGTGTGTGCACCATGCTCTTGCTAAAATCAAGATCACCTCCTGTATGAGCCCAGAGCTGGTGCTTAGGAGACCCTCGGGAAACAGGACTTCCCAAGGCTGATGACCTCTGGCACGCTGTAAGTTATTTGCTGTCATGATTTAAGGTGTGATTGTCACACAAAGAAATTGTCCTTTTCTTCAGTTACTCTTCCTTAGTACCAAACATAAAACAAAATGAGTTCAGACATTTTATTTAACTATCTTGATATAGACTAAATGCCTTCAGGTCCTTCTACAATTTTGCAGGCAAGAAAAGTGCTTCCAGCTCTGTCACCACTTTCTGTGACATGAACAGAGCAGTGATAGGGTATGTACAGTTAGTCCTTAAAATGCTCCAGGTACTTTTCTAAGAGTGTGATATAATTTATGGAAAGTTTCAGCAAGGAATGAGGCTGTAGGTACCTGCAACCTAATACTGATATCCTCATTTTAGAGACAAGAAAACTGAAGAGTAGAGAGATGTTGTTGCTGCTATTTTTAAGAAATTTGTACAGATCATCTAGTTCATAAGTGGGAGATCATCACTGGAAATACAGGGCATCTGGTAGCATAACCCACATTCTTACTGTGAGGATACAGCTTTATTCTAGTGCAACAAGTCTATAGCATCCCTTATTCTGACTGTATATGCTTATACAAAAGTTATAGCACATCCTGGAAAGACATATGTCGTGGTTAAAAAATTAAGACAGACATTCTGACAAATCTCTGTTATCGCATCTGTGTAATAAAATGGCATTCACACTGAAAGATGGTTATGGAAATGAAACCAAAGTTATCTATTAAGTGCTCATACCATGAAAGTTGTTCAACAATGGTGTCAGCATTGCTGTGAGGACTAATGAGGAAAACTATGTAGAGAATCTAGTGCAGAGTCTGGGACAAAGTAGTTACTCAGTAAACGTCAGTCCTCTTCTCCTTTACTTCTGAGTTATTTTATACAATGGTCTCTTTTCAAATAGGTGGCTGAAAAATGTTTTCATTCAGCAATTCTGCGTTTGTATTCTAGGATCTAAGTTTAGGTCTTTTTGCTCTCACGCAAGTTTGTTCCAGGAAAATAACCATTCCAAATTGTCATACTACTCTTATATCATTATTTATTCATCCAACACAAAACTACCCCTTAAGCATTATGCCATTCCCACCTCGATAAGCATGCTGCTTTAGTTTTCTTTATTTAAAAATTATTTTAAGCTCTTAAAATGGCATTGCCACAAAAACAACCTCCATTCCAATGACTATACAGCTAACAATTCTATGAGTTACATTTTCATGGTAAACTGTCTATTTCCCAAAAAGATTATTTGTTCCTGGAAAATACAGACAAGCCATATCATTTGGTTCCACAGACTATATAGTCAGCAAATTTTTAACAAGCCAAGCACACATGACTTGCTAAGGAGACATCATCTCTTTGCTGAGGATACCAGCCCTCAGTGTTCACCCATGGCTTTCCCGCTCATGGCTGCTTTCTGGTGAGAATTCTGCTTACAACCTAACCGTGAACATTCCAGATCCTGCAACCCATAGGAAGGGAATTCCAGATAGGATAGTCAGGGAACCATGATAGTCAGCTTCTATACATGCCAACTAGGATACAGTCCACACAACCAACATGTCTTTCAAGGGACAATCTGTAAATTCAAATGACCATTTTTCACAAGATGTCACTAAACTTAAGTTTTATAACACATTTCCAGGATCATTTAAAAATCAATTTCTTTCTTATTGGAAGATGTAGAAGATTGATAAATCATAAGCAAGCAAATTAATTGTTCAGTACTGCCTACTTCTGCCATGATTGTGGGTAGTAAAATTATTTGAATCGGTTTGGAAAGCTATTTAATCACTCAGTTCCTCACATATAAAATAAATTGTTTCCAATGTTCTTATGCTGTGGCTTTAGGGATAAGTGTTCTGACAAGGCAAATAGTCCCTGAAATACTGAGGAAAATAAAGGTAATCTTTCTCACTACCTATCTTGCTGATAGACACAATGCATTCTTTCCCCTTCTTCCAGAATTTAAAGATCCTTTGTGTTTCTGTTCTGTTAAGGACTAGTTTCAACATAAGATGGATGTTTTTCAATGAGTCATTACCTGATGAAAATAGAGTTTTAAAAACGGAAATCTTGACACAATTTCAGTTCTATAAAGTGAGACTATATTGCTCTAATTTTAGACATAACATTTCTCCTTTTGGGTGCTGTAATGACAAGAAATTTTTTTTATACACTGAGTTCCCACAATAACTGATATCAGATGAATCCAGAGAGAAAATGCAAAAAGGTCTTTCTGCACACATTTCATGTATCTTTTTATTTGAAATGACCGAATGGTCCCTCAGTCTACTGAGTAGACTCTTACTATTTCACCTTTTAATTAATAGACTGTGAATAACCACAACTGCCTTGTGGGACATGCCAAACACTAAACAGATGACTAACTTGCAGTGAGCAATCTGCTTGATGCAGGGTACCTTAATTTAAGCCATAAGTAGTGCAAAATAAAGGCACGGCAGGCATGCGACTCATGTATAGTTTTTGGTCTGTTTCAAGTTAAATAAGTCCCTAGTGTGCAGAAAGAAACATTCATAAAAGTGAAAGCAATGGTTCTGATTTATTGCCACCTGTTAACGTAAGTCTGACCTGCTGGAACAGGGCAGGCATTGCCATCCAGGAGGACTGACTCAGAGTTGGGTAGGGACTAAAGGACCAGGAAAGCTCATCTGGCGGGAGCCCCAGGCAAGGCTTCCCACTGTGTGCTGGCAAACAGGTAACTCACTCATGTAGCAGAATGGAGAGCGCCGAATGCACTGCCACTGTCATCTGGTCCAGTTTATGGACAAAAGCCATCTCCCGGGGTCTGTGGGCAGGGTTGGAGGCAGAAAGTTGTTCATTAGAACCTGGCCAGAGGGCAGCTCAGATCTGTAAAGGACAGCTGTCTAATTGGATTTGCTTGTATGTACTGTCTTAGCTTTTACAATGGGAATAGGCTACCCAGCCTTTCTAATTAGATTGTTAAACATAATAGCTGAATGGCACAGCAGTAAAGAATTCCTCTTTCTTTTTGTAAGCATAAAATAAAGCTCAGAAAAGATTCAGGATTTTTCCAGCCCATTTCCCCCATCATTGTATCTGATGGTAATGAGAGTCAGTTTATTTCTTTTTAAAAGCTCCCAGAGGAGCACAGGCCAGGTTGAAGTTCAAACTAAATGTCAAAACACACACATGCAATACAGTAGCAAACTTCTATTTTCCTTTGCCTCTTGTTTTCCCTAATTGATGCCTTGTGGACACTCTTTACACAGAGACCAAGAATGAAATGGGATTGGAAATTAAATTACCATGTCATCCCTCGAGGTGGTCCCCAGACCCAGGTTGAGAAAAATCAGCAGAACAGGGAGGGAGGAAAATTACTTGATGGGGTTGTGTGTCCACTTTCTTGAGTCTCCCAGAGCCAGCAGGAAGTGGAAGGAACAACTGGAAGACGAAGGATAGAAAAGACATGGGAGACAAGGAGGCGGTGAAGAAGCACTGAGCTCATTGATGCCACCTCCCTTGCCTGCTCATGCAGTTTTAGTTCAACTTCCATTACGTAGAAGTGATATTTGAGGGTGGGTCTGTGGTTCTCCAAAATTCCGCCTACATTTTGTTTCTTTTTGGATTATTGCCATCCTGCTGTATTTGCTACCTAGAAAACATTATCAGATGCTTGTAAAATTCAGGTTTGAGGTGATAGAGGAATTGCACCTGTTTTTATTTTTTTAATATAAAAAATAAATATATTTCCACTAGGTCTTCCTCACTTTTGAGGATATAAAGTACTAGTATGTTGTTTAAGTTATGTTCTATAGCTTTCATATACATCATTCTAGGCACCTGGCATCGAAAGTCATCACTCACACAAGGAAAGTACCCTTCTTATGAGTTCATACTAGCTTTATCTCTGTTTTGAGATAATCATATCAACATTATGTCATGGGGGTCCTCTGGTCCAATAGAGAATTTTCATCTGAAATGTTGAAAGCAAGGAGTCATGCAACAAAGCCCACATTATAGCTGTGAGATCAGTTTTGCTGGTTTTATTCTTTTTGACAATATCCCAGAGAAACTACCTGACTTTCAGGAATATCAGTAGTAAAATCAGGCAGTGTAATACATAGAATCAACCTTTTTTTTTTTTTTTTTTTGAACAAATGGTGTGAGTGGGTCATGAGTAATGGCCCTCTTTTCCTAGCATTTCAAGGACTGTTTGTCTCTCCTTCCCTTGCTGGTTGGATGCCCTCCACCCCCAATGTCTGATTGGGATCTTGAAAAGTCTTTGTCAAGATTCAGCAGTGTTTCCAGAACTCCACTCTATTTATACACCTTTGTTCACTACACAGAGTTTTAACATTCTGTCTGTGCATTTGTGTTGTTCCGTAGTCAAGACACACCCTGTCCTAACAAGAGCTGAGCTCAGGAGTGGCGACTCATCATCCACAGGCATGTTTTTGCCAGGCATGGACACTGATTGGTTAGTCTCTTGCCTTGGGGCAAAGCCATTCTACAGTAACATAAGCCTCCATGCCGACTTCTTAGTCTACCAGTCCACTTCCCACATCCAGTTCACCTGTTTGGAGCCCACAGGTATTAGGTGCAAATGCCCACCCCTCACTCTCACATATTTCATATTTCTGTCAGATCATATCTTCAACAATTTTACTTTCAGGTTTTAAGACTATACCCTCAAAAATCAGTATCTCAGAACTCAATAATTCCTCCTTTGTGATCACCATAAATATGTTTTGATTTTGGAGTTTTGTTTTGGTCAGTTCCTGTCAATGTTTCATAACTCTCCTCAAAACTCACTTCTTTGAAGTAGGTGTTGCTTGTGCTTTATTCCCTATGCAAGCTCTAGGGAAGAGTCTAATGGAGAAATTTGAAGGAAGGAATTCATAAAATGGAGACACAATTGTAGCTCAGAATCATTTGCTACCTAGTGGAAATATATTTATTTTTTATATTAAAAAAATAAAAACAGGTGCAATTCCTCTATCACCTCAAACCTGAATTTTACAAGCATCTGATAATGTTCTCTAGGTAGCAAATGATTCTTCCCTGGCCTTTCAGTGTTTTACTGTTTTATTTAGATTATGGGCCGTTTATTGATACATTGAGCCATTTACCCAGTTCCACATAATACCCACCTAGAGCAAATGATTTCCAAGAAGCACATTTTTCTAAAGTGATGAGAATAAAAACATACTTTGTGGGAACTGTTAAAAAGAGTTAGAGTGAGCTCTTTCTTATGGTTTATAATTTTTTTGAAAATTAAACCACAAAAATCATTACAGAACCTGGCCCCTACTCTTAACATTTAACTAAAAGAACCATGTGCTGAAAACTAAGACACTTGTGCAAAAGTACAGTTGCTCAGGCAGGACAAACCCAAATATTGGTTTTGTTTTGAAATGCGAACCCATCTGCATTCTGATGCCATGCAATGTTTCTCATTCCATTCTTCATTCTGCACACATGGGTGACTTTAAGTTGGTATTCATGGAAATAGTTTAAAAAGATCCTGAAACTGAGAAGTGGATTATGTCAAAGACTAAAATTACTTGAGAACTTTTGATCTTAGAGATTTGGGGTATGATCAATTTGACACATGTGTCCATAATGATATGAGTATGTGTGCATTCTGTATTCCTGTGATAACACAAAATATGTAAGCAGAATGAAATTGCTCCACATGCTTTATATAATGTTTTATTTAGTTTAGAACAGGTGTTGCAAATAGTGTTTCGAATATTACTAGAAATATTCTATCTCACATTCTTAGCGATCCTTTATTTTCCTTCTGAAGACTTATTGACAGCTGATTTTACTCCTTGAGTTTCTAAGAAAATAACTTTCCAACTCCATCTGAATGCATCGCTCTTCATTTTCAAGTTTAATTATCTGATAAAGTGTCCTTTGTAACAAATGGGAGGTGTGGCATAGGACTTACAAAAAAGAAAATATATCTACATAAATCTTTCATTAGCTTACTTCATTTTTTTAGTCTATTTCTGAGTTCCAGAAAAATAGTCCCCAAATTAAAATGTCCTGGGAGGCAGCTGAGCTCAGATATTTCTGATAGTTCTGTATTTTCTTTATGTCTTATTTCATTTAATTTCCAAAGTAAGTTTTTTAAAAAAAAAATTGAAAGACAGTTATGAAGGAGAATGACTAAGTTGGAGGACTGTTTTCTGACTTCAAACTTACTATAAAGGCATAGTATTCAAGATAGTGTGGGATTGTTGAAAGACTAGATGCACAGATTAATGAAATAGAACAGAGAACCCAGAAATAGGCCCAAATAAATTTAGTCAACTGGTTTTGACAAAAGAGCAAAGGCAATACAATAGAACAAAGACAATCTTTTCAACAAATGGTGCTGGAACAACTGGATATCCGCATGCAAAAAAAAAAAAAAGAATTAAACACAGACATTGTACCCATTATAACTATTAACTCAAAAATGAATCACACTATAAAGATTCCATGGGCCCAAAGCAATGCAAACAAAGGCAAGATAGTCAAGCCTGGGGCAGTCATAGGATCATCAAAAGCTCATCTGAAGCCAACCCAATAGAAAAGAAGTTCACAGTGAATAATAATGCCATTAATGCAAAATGGTTCCTCCAGTAATGGTGCTGACTGTCTTTATCCTAGTCCACTAGAGATCCCACTTTGATTCCCATATTACAGATGATATATTTTCCATGGATTAGAGAGGTCAGCAAATTATACCTCACAAATTAAGAATGTTTGTTATACTTTAAAATGGTTGGGAAAATATAAATAAGACTAATATTTTGTGACATGAAAATCTACTAGAAATTTAAACTTTGGATTCATGGGAACACATCATTGCCCACTTGTTTTCCTGTTGTCTATCTGTTCTTGTGTTAGAGTGGCAGAGTTGTGTAGCTGTGATAGAGACCCATCAAACCAGCAGTGTCTAAAATATTTACTACCTGGCCCTTTCTAAAAATGTTTGGCAACCCTAGCTGTCTTAGATTGCCAACCCAATGGCAAGTGTTCCAACACAACTTAGATCATGAGAAGAAGCTGCTGGCCTGATGGGAAGCCCTCCGAGGCACTCAGCCACACTGGTCCCCCATGCAGCTCAGAAGCATGGATACTAAATAAAATACAAAGACAATTTGTCATCCTCATAAACATTTCTGCCCAAGAATAGAAACAATTCAGACACTGAGATAAATACATCTATCATGTGTAAATAATCAGTGTGATAAATTATTAAGGAAGCTTTAAATAAACTTTGGACATTGATGTCTTAAAGAAAACTATGCAACCTCAGCAAAAAGGTTTGCATGCCTTTATCTGTTACAAAACATTGTTTTGATCAAAGCTGAATCTCTTTATATGATTTTTTTTCTTTTGGTACAATTAAGAAAAGATCCAGATTTTCTTTTGAATTTCTTACTGGGAGGTCTCAGTATTTACACATACACCAATAGTTAAATCCTCGTAGACAAACATAATTGAATACTGTTTTGTTTACTCATGCAACAAATTGTTAATTTGTTCATTCATTCATTTATTCATTCATTTACTTATTCATTCTGAAAATGATAGGAAAGTAGTGCAGATCCTAACAACAGATAGCTAAGAGTCAATTAAAGGAAATAGGTGGACCAAACAAAATAAAATATAAATATACATAAATAGAGATCACAGGTGTAAAGCACTGGAATGTCTTGGATTTTTCTTTTTGTCTATCTATCTGTGGGTTCTCTCCATGCCAGCCTTAGGCCAAAAAGAATCATCAGTCAATAACAGCCTAAGAACACTGCTTGAGAATTTGACAACTGCAGGAATAAGTCTGGACCAACAGAAAATGTGTCAGCAGTAGTCTGGAATAGGCCAAGCCAGGCCTCAGGGACATCTCCTCCCCTGGCCCACCCCACACTCACATTCCTCTTAGAGCACAGGAAATAAACTTTTTTTTTTTTTTTTTTTTTTTTTTTGCCTTAGCTGCTGTTAGCATTCGGAATATGCAGTCTGAAGTAGGCCTCGGGAGAAAAGCCGTGCTGGATCCTTATTCATGGTATGTGGTTAAACATGTTTTCATGTTGTCAACGATTAAATAATTAGGAGAACATGGTCAAGATCAAAAGGCAGCCCCATGTCACAAGCAATTAGAAGACTCCTACAGCTGTGACAGTGGGGATCCCCGCTGGCATGGTACCTGCCTTCATGAACCATGTGCTCTCAATGTGAAGCCCAGACTGGGCACTTCAGCCTTTTCATTTAAATCTTATTAAGATGCTTGTGATCCAATAAATACAGAAATGACAGGCAGAAGGAATACAAAGTTGGATACAAATAAAGATAAACTTAAGGAAAAGAGTGAATAACTAGCTGATAAATTTGAAATTCTTTCTGGAAGAAGTCTAAAATTAAAGGTTTTACACATCCTAAAACAGATCTCAACCTGATATATGTAGAAATCATTTTTTTTCAATTTCTGTATTCTTTCATTAATATGTTGCAGACTTAAATGTATTTTCAAAGAGATTCCTGAATTATCACCGTGTTATTAGGTAGATATCTTTCAGTGATCCTATTTGTTCCTTAAATTTATGTCGAAGAGTGAAGCAGAAAATCTCACCTGAAGCTCTTGCCCCTTTAATAGGTTTATCAAGAAAATTAAGTGACACAGAAACAAGCTGAGTAAGTCTGAAATGAAATGTGCAAAAATGATTTAAGTCTTGAAAAGCAAATAAGATTTTCTCTTCGAGAAGTATACTTCCATAATCTGACGTTTTCCTCAGCACATTTGTAATCCCCCATTCTCCAAAAACCATTGTCTTCCAGGCAGCATGGGGTCCAGGTCAGGGCTCCAGGTTGAAGCCTAGAGTCTGTGGAGAGCTGGGAAGTAAGCTGAGCTGCTAAAAGGCCCACACCTCGGTCTCTCCCGGATCTGAGTTGGACACCTTGGAAAGTCATGGCATTAAAGAGCTACTTTACTGTCTTCTCATCATAAGTCTTCCATTAAAATCAATGTCCAATTAGTTTAAAACATTTACTTATTAGGAAACACCTATGGCCCCCAGTCCCTATTAGCTTATGGATTCTGTAAAGGTCACATCTGAAGACCCAATGGCTCTCCTATTCCCTGGGCAGGGCTTCACGTGACCTGCCCTGAGGTCTTTTCATCCTTCAGCATCTGCCTGGGAATGAGAGGCATTTCTTATTGGCTACACCATCAGTGTGGCCTTTTTTACCCCTCTAACACCGCAACAGCATATTTAAAGATCACTGCTCCTTTCAGGCCACTGTTTCTAAGATGACAGTTCCACCACAAAGAGTGACCCCTGCCAGGGCCCCAGGATCCCATCACCTGCCTCCCCCCATGCCCCCAAATGTGTGCTGCATTCACTCAGGTCTCTGAACTGTTAATGTCCTCTAGACACAGACACTTCTCCCAAATATTCTCCAAGTCGACTTTGCTGTTCAGCACCAGCGTGCCTGCCCCCAGCCATGTCTGCCTGTGTTCTTTCCCTGGTGCCAACTTTGGAGTCTAGTAGACTATTGTCCTGTCATTTATCATAAGTCTGACTGGTCTCCTGGGTTCTCACCACAAGGACACCTGAGCCCCAAGGAGAACCCTTGTTAGAATATGGCTATATCCTTTCACAGAGCATGTACCTAGCGAAAGGGGCCTGGATTTGAAAAGGGTCTCCAAACACTGCAGTCTTGAATCCTGTGTGTCTCAGTCCTCTGGATTTCCAGTGGTGGTCGAGGTAGAGGTAGCGGTCATAGAGGTGATGGTAGAGATGATGGTAGAGGTGGAGGTAGTGGTGGTAGATGTAATGGTGGAAGTGGTAGTAGAGGAGGTATTGAAACAAGTGGAGGTGAGGGTGGTAGTAGTTGAGGTTATGGATTTGAACTCAGGCTCAGCAACCTCTGTGATAGTTTGCTCCCAACCCAGTCTTCTATGCTAACTGCCATGATTTCATAAGCAATATGGTATCTCTGCCTCTATGGCACAGAGATGATGCAAGTACTTTTCCTAGTTCTTACTCTCTCACTTGGCGAATTCTAGAAACTGGTTCAGTGTATTGACGACAAGCTTCATGTAAATTAATGTGATGTAACCACTAAAAAAGTTCATCTTTCTTACATTGAAAGCCTATATGTATGGTCTCCAGATAGAGAGAGAGAGAGTGGTTTTGTCCTCTGAGTATTGCCTACATCCACTCCAGGGCACTCCACTCAGTTAAGGGATAAAAACCAAATTTACTTGAATGTTGCTTGTAAAGCACACAAAATTCAGCAATGACTTGAAGATCTTAACAAAATAGGATCAGAAATTACATATCAAATCATTTATTGTGAAGAACATGTGTGAAACAAGGGAAATGCACTTTCAAAGGAAAATTGAGTACTGGCAGTATTCTGGAAGGAAGTAATTCAAATGGTATCAGGTCAATAGCAATGCCATGGTATGAATGCTTGAATGAACTTAGGTTGTTTGAAACAGTGAAACAGTAAGTATGCTTCTGTTTTCAAAATTAAGGTTATTGGATCGGAAGTTGACCAGTTCTGTGCTAAGATGGGAGGACAGGTCAAATGTCTATTTACTACAGGGAGTGGGATAAAACCATGTGAAAATCAGTGTTTCATATTCCTACTTCCATCTTTCCCTTCTATTCCCTGCCTCCTTTTTCCCCTTTTCACCTCTTTCTAACAGTAGAGTTGCTGCATAAAGGAACCTGAGGCCTGGTTATGTAGTGGTCTCCCTAGTGACTTGAAAACATTGGGGAGGTGACTAACCAAAATTTCAGACAGTTTTCAGGAAAACATGTGCTTTAATTAGGTGGAGTCCTGGACTGGAAAACCTCTAACAGTTCTTCAAAATCCAAAATTATACAGCCAAAGTTATCTTGGTAAAATAGACTCTCCAATCTACTATGGCCCAGGGTGTCTTAACTTGCCTCCTTTTTAAATATCTCACATATACTTTCCTTATAGAGAAAAAAAGAGGTGAAAACAAATCATAAATACAGTTGTTAAGAAAAACACAATGAAACCTCCTTGATTTTCCACTCACCATAAATTTTATTAGTGATGTTCTTTGAGTCTCATTTTTTAAAAAAACATGTATATATTGAAATTTACTGAACTGAGTGTTTTCTTCCAATACAGGGTCCCCTTGGAAGAGACAAAGGAAATACCTGGTCTTTGTTGGTAGGAAAGCAGCAATGTGAGAAACGTCGGGAGGAGGCAAGACACAGGTGTGGAGGAACACAAGACTGGCTCCTTCCCGCCACCCCCCCCCCCGGCTTTTATAGTTTGGTTAATACATGTTTGTATAGTAGTGGGTGAAAAGAGTCAATATAAACAAAAGAAGAAAAAAGGAATGACTTTACAGGTCATACAGAAAGCAAAGGAAATACATGTGACTGTCAGTTCAATTCCTCAGTGGGCATTTCCACGTTGAAAAAATTTAAAAATGCACATTGAAGCTCATTTTCACAGGTGTCATGGATGAGTCCTTTAATTCTTGTAATGTAAAATTCACTTCATTGACCAACTACCAATAGGCATGCCACCAGCTCCTGCCAACTAGGGCCTTGCTACCCCTCCTTAGAGGTGTGTGAAATGGAGAGAGAAAAGTAAACAAAACTCCAAGCAGGGAGAACAGAGGGGATGAGCCACTTATATCCTACAACTCTCTTTTCTCCCCCACCTCCTTCCTTTTATGCTGTTTTGTGAACAAGATTATAAAAAGTCAACATCTGAAGGCTACAGTAAGGGCCTCTGCAATCTTTTAGAATTTCTCCTGAGGAAGAAGGAAGCTCATTAACTCATTCTGAGATCTTCACTAAATTCTTAGACTTCTTTGTGACAAAGAGAATTGAATGAGAAACAAAAGTTCAGAGGGTGAATCAGAGAAACCGGGTTAGTAAAGGGTTTTCTCTTTCAGGTGGTAGACAAGCCTGGCCAGTCCAGTCCCTGTGGAATTTTCTGGGGGCTTGTTCTGGTGCCTGCTTTCAACTCTGCTTCTTGAAGTTAGTCTGAACAATGGAAACAATTCCTATCCATGATTAAAATCTTCCACCCTCTAAAATTAGTCCCAGGAAATTAGAACACCAGTAATTGTAGGAGGCTATACAATCCCAGCAATTTAAAGTGGAGTCATTTACGGAAATCACCAAGGCAAAGTCCTTAGAAGGTATTTCCTCACTAGTTTTTGTCCTATAACTTGAGGCTACTAAAGGTTTGAGGTCATCAAATCTGAATGGCCTCAGCCTCTGAGTTATTAAATCCATCTCAGTTAACAGATAACATGGAATTGTTAGCAAAAAGAAATTGTGGCACGCTGGCTTTTCTTCATACAATGAATGGTGGATTTATATGTACTGTGTTGTATGTGTGTGTGTGCTTAATTAGGAGTTTAAGGATTGAAGTTTTTCCCTTTAAGTTTTCTTTGTAGTATTTTTTATCACAAATAGGAAATTCATAGGTTCTTCTTTTCACTCTGATTGTGCTTAACCTAATACAGAAGAGCTTTATATAGTAGTATATGTGCATGGTGGATTCAATTTAAAAAATCTTACAAATATCCTTGCAAATGAGCAAACAGTACACCAACTCAATTAAAAAAAATAATTCTGCATTTTTGTTGCATGTGATTTTTGCTTTGCATTTTTTCTTTTGTGTATCTTCTCTGGCCAAACAAACAATAAATAAATAAATGAACAAACAAATAAATAAATAAGAGTAGTAAAAATTGCTCTGAGTTGAAAATGCAACAGCTGACTGAACTCTGAAATCAGGTCAAGAGTTATTGGACCCAGAAAGTTTGTGCCAGTTTGATTCAGTCTGGCAGCAGATTCCCAGCAGGGTCAGCAAGGCCTCAGATATCAAAGCATCAGAATAAAAGGCACACTAAATGCATCACCTCAAGCTTTAGCTATTTATCTGGGGAAATGTACAAGAAACAAAAAGCGCATAGCAGAGTTAAACACTCAGCCAAAGCTCTCAGTCAAGCATTGTAGGTTCAGGGGATGCCAGGGAAGATTGCACTCCTAGCAATAGAGGGTCAGTCTGTAAAAGAAGCAGCAAGGAAAGGAAAAAGAGAACAATCAGGCAGATGAAAGTTGCTCAAGTTTTCTGGAAACCCAAGGTTGTAAGGAAAATGCCTGTTAAGAGATAAGGCTAAAAGTCTGTGAGCTCAAGGTTGAGTTGGCTGGATGAGAAGGCAAAACTTGGCTTGATCCTGAAGGCAAGAAGAACTTTAGAAGGATGTTAAGAAGGTGATACACCCAGAATTGCATTTTTGAAAGATAATTTTTAAGGGGATAGCATAAAAGTATGTCAAATTCAGACTGCCATGAAGTCCAGTGAAACGATGGTAGTGTAGTGGTGGTGGAGAGAAAGAATGAATACATCCAAGCGACTTGAATGGAACAAAGTCACAGGGTCTGTGAACCTGCACAGGGAGGAAAAGGCAGGGGTATGGGTCAAGGGTGAGAGAAAAATATAGCTTATCTGTGAGCATATATGTGAGATAAGCACATAGCTCAGGGTGCAATTAGGGATATCAAGAAAGTTGGTCTGGCAGCAGCACACAGATTCTGAAATTGAGCCTCTCCTATTAGACAATTTACAAAATAATTATGAGTATCAAGGTCACTGGGCTGATATGTACCTGAGAACATCACTATAAAGCTGAAGTGAGAAAAGGGCTATGCAAAAGCTTACAAAACTATAAAACACTGCTCATGTGTTTTCTGCATTTATTACCTGCTCAATCTAGGCCTCTGTGTACACACTTAAGTCTCCACAACTATATGTCCTGCCGAGTAGCCTTGGCATGTGCATGGAAGTCTTTGTAACCACCAACATTCCTATCATTCTTAGCAACAGAGCTCTAGATTTATTATGGCATTGGAATCCACTAAAGAATCATATTCTCCAAGTTCCCACGGAGTTAGGTGCAAATTCCAGCTCATGAAATATAATTACTAGGTGGAACTTCCAGAAGCATGCATTAAAGGGAGAAGAAATGGCATTCTTTATGCCTTCACTCATACCTCTGATCAGAATGCAGATGAAATGACTGGGGTTCCTGCAGCCACTGTAGACTATGAGGAGATTTATAAGTGAAAGCACCTGGAAAAAAACAAAAAAACAAAACAACAAAACATAGTCTCTTTGTCTGTCATATTACTTCACAGTTCTGGAATCCTTTATGTCCATTTACACAGGGAAATAG
The DNA here is from genome assembly GCA_004024945.1 of Uropsilus gracilis. Taxonomy (NCBI): domain Eukaryota; kingdom Metazoa; phylum Chordata; class Mammalia; order Eulipotyphla; family Talpidae; genus Uropsilus; species Uropsilus gracilis. Next base: position 87,799 of record PVHY01002526.1, read on the forward strand.
GAGTTGCTTTATTATTTTTCAAGTTTTTGTAACTCATGACCAAATTTAAGCAGCAGGGAGACATCAGATGTCCATTAAACAGCAGTAAGACATCAGATATCCTAGCACATCTTCAATAATGTATCACTTAATACAAATAACTGAAAGCATGAAAGTGGGCTATCTATTCATAATGAATGTAAATAAATATTAAGAAGGAAAAAAACTGACTTAAAAATTCATTCTAGTTACTTTGAATTTTCTAAGGTGAAGTAAGGGTTTTTCATTTCTTCTAAAACTAATGGTAAAATTATTACAGTAATTTTGTTTTTTTAAAATAATTTTAAGTGTAAGATTATTATAACTTTTTACAATATTCAGCTCCATTTAAAAGTGTTTCATAACATACCTGCAGAGAATTCCTAGAGAAACAGGAAAACCAATGTCATTTCTCTATACCTCCTTGTTTTCAACTGGATGAATTTCACAAAATGTTTTCTGAACTAAGACCAGAATGGGACATTCTCTGATGTATCTGGTATTGCAATAGATAAGAAAGAATGTTGTAAAGGAGTACAAACTATACATCAGACATTAGGGATGAAAGATGCAACACATATTTGTTTTTGCATAACCAAGTTCTCATCTAGAGCATTTAATGAAAATTTTAAAGATTGCAAATAAGATACTGTGACTTTCTCAAAAGTAAATTCATTTGTATTAATCTGTTATGGATTGAATTGAATTTTGTCTCCAAAATGTATATGCTAAACTCCTAGTCTCCTCTGTCAGTGTGTGTTTGGACACCTGATATTTAAAGAAGTTATTAAGGTGAAAGAAGACATAAGGGTTGGACCCTAATCCAATAGTGGTCCATAAAGTAGAGGAAGAAACACTGCCAGGGATGTGTAGTCTAGAAAAATACCATGTAAGGTCTCACAAAGAAGGCAGCCATCTGTGGGACAAGGAAAAAGTCTTAGAAATGCTAGTGTACCAACATCTTGAACCTGAACTTTCAGCCTCTAGAACTATCAGAATGTTTTTTTGTTTGTTTGTTTTAGGCAGTCAGTGTTATAGCATCTTTAATACCTTCCATAATGTTCTTCTATGTCATAACTACAGTGGCAAAGGACACTTAAAATCATTGATGAGTTTGGGGATAGAGCCATAGAGAATGGCAGCATGTCAGGGGTTTTGGTGTTGCACAGCTGTGAGGAGGTGTGGGCATAGACCCCCAAGTCATGGCCAGTGTTGTTAAACAAACTCATCTCAACAAAAATAATACAGTTGGTTAAAAAAAAAGAATACCTTGCAGAGATGCAAAAGCTGTGTACCTATTGTTTAAATCTTCATTATCTGAAGAACTTACTTATTAATAAGATGCCTGGATGGGATTCATAACCAAAAATATAAAAATATTCTAATCAAAGACAAGAATACTTTGCTGTCTTGAGCAGATTTTCTACTCTGTTACCTGTGTCTTACATCTCCCCTGTCCATATTGGCCTCTGGCACCTTTATGCTTATTAGCATTGGTAAGCTGATGTAGCTCAGGAGAGAAACATGTGGCAGTCAGAGACTATACACTGTTTCTGGATACCGCTTTTGTCTCCACCTATATCCCCTTCCAGGCTCTGCTTGTTCCATTCACTCAAGAGAAGCTATTTCTCCGCCAGGTTCACATTCTCATGTCCCATTTCTTGGGATGTTTCTGTGCTCTCATCTGCCCCTAAACTTCTTCCCATGGTTTTGTCTTGACTAAGACCCCAGCTCTCCAATGTTTTCTAATTTTCCCTCAGTCGTCCTCTCTCTGTATTGCTACCTCTGCCCCTTGATATCCAAGCTTCCTTAAAATTTATACCTGCCATTTTCATTTTCTAGCATCTTCTTACCTTTCCACCTACTCCAGTCTATCCCTTCACTTTTGCACAAAGGTTATTAATAAGTTTGTGTGGTTGAACCCAACAGACATATCAGTCAATTTTCAGCAGTGTTCCTTTGATTGATAATGCTTTTCAACTCCAGCAGTTTATCATGAACCAAGCTCATCATATTTGACCTAAACATTTAACACTAAATTTCCAAAAGTATTGTGTTATTCCTTCTACATGATTTTTCTCTATTTTATGCTCCAAATTTTACTTATGGCAAGATTAAAGTCACATTTATATCTGAAGCTCAACTCCCTCCTTTGCTATGCACTATCATTGATTCACATTCCATATAAACTACCATGGACTCAGATTGTCAATTCCCACCCAACAACAACCAGTGTCTCTTCTGGCATCATCCATGGGCAGAAACTCATTGCTGCCACGACTTGGTGATTCAGGCCAGGCTACAGGATTCAGCATTGGTGCCAACTTCCTCCTCAACTCCATCTTCAAACCATCAGGTCCATCAGCCTCTCATCAAAATAGTGATTAATTCTATTCACTTTCTTTCAATACCATTTTTCTACCTACCTTGCCTTTGTTCTGAGACATCCTCCCCAGAGGAGGTCACCAGCACTATTATAAGTGCCACTGTCACCAGTACTATTTATAAGTGCAGACATTTGACCTGTTCTTCAGCCAGAAAGAGATTTGTGAAAAGTAGTTCTCACCGTTTCACATTTACCTCAGTCCCTGAGTCTCTCCAAAATCCTTCACCTTTGATATGTTGCACCTAGAATGATGTTAACCCCCTGAACAAACTCTCAAGATGCTGCACAAACAGGTCCTAGTTGCCCTTCCCATGACTGGACAATTTGGGTCTAAGACTCAGGATTTTATTCTACTTGCAGATTTATTGCATTTTATTCACCTTAAGAATAATAATAACGGTAACTTTCTTTTACACATGTAGCAAATATTTACTATGTTTGGTCCTTTAAGAATGTAAGTAGCATATTTGCTGCATCCTCACAGAAGATAACAAATAATCCCACAGGTTGTTCCTCATACTGTGGCTTGCTCAGCAAGGGGATCGCCACAACTTTTTGGCTTTACCTGGTCACCCTTCCTAGGAGATCTGTGCCTCAGAGAAAGGTTAAAGTCTACAGGCTGCAGAGCATCTCAAAGCTAACAACCTACAAATTTAAGTTTTAGAAATAACCACCTTTTTGAGGTAGAACATAGCAGGCATTCTTTTTCATAAAGGCACTAAAATGTCAGAAAAGTGGCACGACAGGGTTTCTCTCTGAATTTTTGTGTATTTTATTCAAAGCAGGCTATAGAAATATGGTAAGAATTGATTGCCTCCAATCCTAATTTTAGCACAGATGTATTCAGTGTATCTGAATAGACACATTTCTCATTATTTTATTTCCCTCTCAAACACTTTTATTCAATCAGTGCCAGTGATGTTATTTCTCTATTTCATGTGGAATGTGAGCCTGCCAGAAACTGCCATTCTTCTAGTACATCATGTGTCCCTCCATTATTTCCCTTTCCTTGTGCTGGCTAAAATTGGTCCCAGTGAGTGATCAGGTAAAGGACCTAAGAAGGACAGAATTAGTGAAGAAGGGACAAACAGCTTCCCTTTGCCCCTGACAACAGGAAAGAACAGGATCAGAGTGTGTGGGCTGATGAAGCCCACATTTAAAGACCTTTCTTATCTCAGATTTTTTCATTGAAGATATTCAAAGATCTGAGACCAACTTTTTTACTCTTCTTCCTGCTATTCTGTTTACAACTGACAAAGGCAGCAGGCATCCTGAATTTCCAACTATAGTGGGATTTGGGGAGTATGCTGAAGTCCTTGTACCAAGTAAACTCACATCTGAAGACAGCCATATAAACATCATTGTAAACATAGTAGCTGCCATACATCATGGTATCTTCCCTATTCAGCTGCCTTAGCAGGCACTGGTGGCGGCTGTCCTAGGGAAACAAGGTGCAAATGGCACTTAGTGCTGACCAGCCCTGTAATATGTATGTGTCTGCCCCTCCACCTCCCAGTGAGGAACAAAGAAAGAATTGTGAGCTGGGAACACATTGATTCTATCCTTAAAGTTGCATCAGAACTGAAGGACATTGGTACTCTTCTAAATGACTCCCCTAGTAAAGGAATCTAAGTACTACTTATCTTCTAAGATACAGCACATTGGTACTCTTCTAAATGACTCCCCTAGTAAAGGAATCTAAGTACTACTTATCTTCTAAGATACAGCCCACGTTTCCTTCACATTCATACATGACACTGTTGTCTCATGGCCTATAGCAACTGTGATGTCAAACTATGTTTGGCTTGACTGTGACCTCTGTCTCTTATGGTGCTGTGATCTTTACTTTGTCTCTCTGAACTTCATTTCCTGTGGCTAAATTGAGGGAGAAAATTACATAAGATTGTATGGAGACTAAATGAAGCAATGCCTGTAAAACAACATGTGTATTGCCTACCAAACAATAAGTTAAATTATGTTGATAAGGAAGTTCCAAACAAAATTCTAAGCTTCAATATCCTTATCTTAAGTATATTGTTTATTTTACTAGGGTGATATTTAGTTCCAAGTTTTTTTATAAATTGTCTGCAACATTAATCTACTCACCTCTTCAAAAAACATTTATTTGTTATCAATTGTGTGCCAGCACGACTTTGGTAAATCAAATGATATTCTAGAAATAACTTGACAATTAGGTCATTCTAGCAGGTGGAAAGAAACCCTGATTAGCAGTGCTTGCCACTTACCATGGTATAAATACTTCCACCATGATGAATTTCAAAATTTACCAAGAAGATGGATAATTGGGGAGTAGAATCCCTTGGTTGGCTCTGGTTCCCATATGGCACCAATATGCCAATGAATAAATTATCACCATCTCATCCTTACCTTCCCGAAACTTCATTTATGTCATAGCCCTTTGCAAATAAAATGTTACCCAATATTCCTTCCTCACCAAGACTCTCCACAAAGAGGTTTTCAATGAGGTAACAATCTTGAAGAATGAGGTAGGCTTTAATCATTTCTATTATCATTACTACTTTTTTTATTTTTTTAATGCTCTGGACTCTTTTCCACCTCACAAATGAAAACATAATACTCATTTAAAAATAAAATAAAGTCACCAATAAAGCAAAAATTATACTCCTGCAAAACTGTAGTTGAGGCTGGCCATGGTGGCTCGTGCCTGTAAGCTTCAGCCTATGAAGCAGCCGGGTTTAGGGATCGTGGTTTGAGTCCCACCTGGGGCCTGTAGCAAGACCTAGTTCCCCCCAAAAAATAATAGCTGGGTGTGGTGGCGTGCGCCTGTAATCCCAACTACCTGGGAAGCTGAAGCTGGGGATTGCTTGAGTCGGTGGTACCCCAGGCAACGAGAGCCTATGGTTCCACGGGCAAAAATAGCAAGACCTAGTCTCAAAAAACAAAACAAAACAAAACTGTAGTTGACTTATCTGCTTTTTCTACTCTTGCTTAAAGCATACTCTGAATGAAGGAGAGCCTGCCTTGGTTTCTTTCTGGCAGGGTTTGGTGGCAAAATGATATTATGAAATTAACTCCTGGTTCAGGGGAAGAGGAGGCCAAGAAAGAGTAAGAAGCTCCTAGAGTTTTCTTTTTTTCCCTTGAGTCTTTATAGTTAACTTGCTAATGTGTGACACAGTGCATGGGAGGCTGCCCTCAGAGTGATCTTCCTAAGTTCTGGGTATGTGAAGATGAGCTATTGCTCATTATTGGCATGAGGCCAATAATTTTAAAGTTTTACAGTTCCTGGGGTGCAGCTCTATGATGCTACTAAATGTTTCCTGGACTTTCATTTTTAGATGAAGCAATAAAACTAACAGAAAAATTGAAGATTTTAGAATAGACCAAAGGGATTGATGGTTAGCCTTCAGTAGAATGTTGAAATTGCAAGGATTATTTGATTCAATAGTATATGTATTTTTTTTCCTTTTGACTAAGGTATCTTACAAATTTGTAGAGCTACAGGTTGATTTATAGAAAAGTGACAGTTATGCAAATAATTCTACTCAAGGAAATATATGCTGTATCCCATTGGAAAGAGTTGATTCTCATCCTGTGGATAGAGACTGATTTTACCAATTGAAATACATTTATAAATCCATTTTCACATTCCTTATCTGCTATAATTAAATGGTTCTTTGAATTCTCATTTGAAGCACTAATCTTATATTACTAGCCTCCTAAATGACAGCATTAAATATCTATTGACATGAATTGATTTTGTAATTTTATGGGAGTTTTTATTGTCCCTTTTATAATCCTTTAACACAATCATCATCATTATCATCATCATCTTTTATTCATTCATTCAACAAATATTGTGGGTACAGCTCAGTGTACATTTGGCTGTATTCAACAAATATTACTGAGTGACCAATGAACACCATATTACAGATCTCCTAATTTCCACAGTGCTTCAGCTATGTAGAAGTTAGAATTTGATATTATCTCATAGTATTTTGAGCACAGTTGTTTTTTCCTACATAACTGCATTGTTCATATAAGCATGACCTGTGGTCACTGAACTGATAATCAGAAATTGCTACTTTCTTTTCCATTTCCAAAGGTACAAAGAACTGAGAAATATACAAAATGTTTCATCATCATTTTACTTTTCCTAACCTACCCCATTTTCTTAAGCAATGTGCTTATTTTTACAACCTATGCTAATCCAATGGGAAATTACCTCTCCATAAGTGTAATCTGGGTGGCTGAGAGGTAACATTGGAAGCCAAGGTCAGGAGTAGGTAATAGCCCCTGGGAAGGGATGCCAGTAAGGAGAAATATCCCATATGATACATGACTTAAGGACAGGAGGAAAAAGCAGTGTGGATGGAAACTTGGAAAAAGAGGATAAAAGGCACAAAAGTTGTGGGTGAAAAGAGAAGCACCATTACAGTCTCCAACCTGGAAACATATTTTCTTTCTTTGGTACCTCTGCAGTCTAGCCACCCTGGGGAAGAAAAGAACGTTACTAGAAACTCAAGGACTGACAATTTGTTTGGAAACTTGGAATCTGTAGGCCTCTGACAATGAGAGGGAAACGCCTAGAAAACTGAGATCTGTGTACATCCCAGAGATGAGGAGAGGTGAAATGTCATCTTGGAAATGTGGCCTTTGTGTGAAATGTCTTTTTCAGGTTTGGAGTGGTGAGAAGATGCCATCTTGGATACATGGTCTTTGTTTGGGGACTTGCAGATTAGACAATAACTGGGGTAAGATAACTGGCCATTTGTGGTCTCAGTGACTCTGTTTCTCCTTGTTTGTTAAATAAATCTTCTTGTTGTTGTCCCCTAACCTGAGTATTGTAATTGTATACACAAGTGGAAGAAACCATAGTGGTAGGTTTAGGTATTGATCATTCTTCTTGTTTACCTTTGATGCCTGTTTGCACCTGATTTCATAAGCAGGTCTTGTATAAGTGATCATTTTGAGAGAGGTAAATTTTTTCTAAAAAAAAGAAAAATCATACAAAGGGGTTGCTAGTTCACTTGGTCTCAAGAGTTCATATTTATATATAAATTAAAGTGCACACTACAGGGGACCTAGTGACAACACATTCAGATACAGCTTCAATTCCATTATCAACTCATATAGAAAAGATGAACTGAAATTAACTCTCAACTTGCCTTTGCTACCCCAGTCCCACAAAATGAGAAAAACAGGGGTGCCTAAGAGGGGTAATAGCCTGAAAATAAGTCTTTCTATCCACCAAATAACAATTCTACTTGAAGGGTATTCTGGTAGTTTGCCACATCTGGAAAAAAAATTAGTTGTTCATTGATTCCCAGACTTCCAAACTTAAAATCCTTGTAACTCAAGGGGAAGCAGAGGATCCCAGGGAATAGCCTGTGAGATTTCACGTAGAACACTACCTTCACCCTAAGTATCCTGAAGTTCATCCTGAACTTCACCTAAAGCATCCTGACCTTCTAGGGACTGTAAACATTCACTCCATGTTTTGTTTTTAATTCAAAGGTGAGCATGCTACAGCTACACAGTTAGGAATGCCTAAGAAAATAAATACTAGTTAGAGGCAATTGAAGGCAGTTAACAGCAGTGAGCAGAGGCTGGAGGGCAGTAGTTTTAACAAGTTTCATTTGAAAGACTAACTCAGTTTCGTTGTCACGACAGTTGTGTTTGTGGCTGGGGTTGTATTGCTAACAGATGGGCAGCTGGCAGCCTTTTCTAATTCATGCAGACACCCTACAGAAGGAGTGACCAGGCTAAGTGATTGCAATGTTAACCTTACACAAACTGTTCTCCCCCGTGTTCATAAACAGAACATTTTAGAGCTGTTCTGGTCAAAATATGAGCAGAAATATTCAGTCAATCCTCCCTTTTCAATCTCTGCTTGCCCTCTGAGAATTCACTTTTCAAAAAGCCGTAGAAAGTCACTGGCAGAAAAAAAAGGGGTGGAGTGAGGAGATTTTTCAAAAGCCCAGAGAACCCTGATGGTGGCAATTTGGTATTTAGTGAAGCTGGTGACAGAAGAGAACTTCTAAATCCCAACCTTGATTTGATGAGATCAGCTTTAGAAAACTGCTCTGTACTTCAAAAACAAAACAAAAACCTTTGGAAAAGAAGCCCAGTGTTTCATACTTAGGCATTGATTTTGCTTTAAGGAAGCAAAACTTTTGAACTTTGCTGTGCTTTAAAACAGAACATTATGACACATGGAGACATACACCCAAACAGAGCCAGCCAGCCAGTTGTGGAAACAGAGCAGGGAACACCCAGGAATGCACTTCTGGGAACTCCTGCTACACCCGTATGCAAATCATTTAGCAGCAGCACAGGCTGAGTTCCCAGAGAAAATGATTCCATTCCTGTAGGGCTCTACCTTCACACAAGGTAATTGACCACATGCTTCTCCTTCTGGACCTCGGACATGCCAGGGCAGTGCTTGGTTAATGCTCTATGATTACAAAGAGAAAATTATTTCAGAACATTGTGTGTATGTTCTTAGTGAATCTCTGTGGGTTGATAATAATCATCCTTTTTATTTTCCTTTTTTTAAATAGTTTTGTGTTATTTGTAGAATGACAATACAAACCATTGGAACGAATGATTTTTCAAATAGTTCTCAAGTACTCCACCTACATTTTCAAAGACCAAGTAACTGCTCCCAAAAAATTTGGTTAACTTAACCATTTCTCAAGAGGAAACTTTAAAAGATTTCTCCTTGAGTGCAGAGGATGTCCTGAGCCAGCAAACTGGCAAAAAATGAGATTTCCTGAAAAATCTATCAACGAGTGTTCTTTTTTAAATCAATTACAATAGAAAAAATATACTGCCAAAAAGGGAGAAAAACAATTATTTTATTTCCACATATGGCTTAAGGTATTTTTAAATATTTGCCAACAAAAATAAAGCCTAGGTTATGGTAAATCAACATTTTACATTTTACCGGTGTGAGTGTGTATTGCAGTCTACCTGCTTCCATATGCTATCTTGTGATTATGTTCAGCAAAATATACGATATAAGCTAAGATGGGCTCTCAAGACAAGGTTGCTTGTGATGCTAGGACTGAATTGTTGAGATCCAAATTGATTTACATTCTTTAAATTCTGCTTTATGGACAGCATCTCTAGGAAGCCCCAGTTCAGGACCAGATGAATGAGGTCCAGTATCTCTTCCTGCTCTTTCTCACTGTGAGGGTTACCTGTGAGTTGGCACACTCCCAAGCTTGACTCTTCTCTCAAAGTGCACCTCTCTCTTTCCTTTTTTCCCATTGATAATAGCTCTACAATTTTTGGAGTTTGCATGGTTTACTATTTGCATGCTTTCTCTGTACCCTACCTTTGTTTGGTAAATATCATTTTATTAAATCATCCTCAAAGAACCTGAGCATGCTACCTGTTTTTTTGCAGAGGTCCAAGTAATGCAAAGCCTACATAACATTAATTCTTAGGTGCTTTCTATGGACTCCTAAATGATCCACTGATAAAAGATTATTTCAATACAATTGGTTTCCTCTCTAATCTTGTATAATTTATTCCATATGTTGAAAACATTGTTCCATGGAAAAGATAATTGTACTTCACCAGGTTAGCAAAGAAACCCATGGCATTGAAGAACAAGGAGCATCAAAGTTGAAAAAGCAATACTTTTGTTCTCTTAGCTGCTCTAAACAGAAATAGTAAGACATGGAATTCACTGGTATCTGCAGGAATGAAATTTAAAGGTCTTTCCCCTTCATATGACCTTTTTCTCAATATAATAATCCCCTCATTCTACCCCAAGATAAAGTTTAAAACAAGTTAAAGGGTGCTAGTAGGAGGATTAGTTTCCCAGGTATCAATAGAAGTTCTAAGTCCCTTGGGACAAGGCCTAACATCTCTTTTTATTTAGTTTTCTTTTAATGTTTCTATGACTCTTCTCTACTCTCCCTCAGTGTGTTTGTGTGCACACATGCGTGTGCACATGTGTGTGCACACACACAAGCATGAGCATGCTTGAATAAAGTACAAAGTCTGAAAGAAAGCATTCCACCATGAAGCAAGCTTGACCAGTTTCAATCCACTCTGATTTGTTTCTGTTCTTCCAAGAAGTCTTGATACTTTAGGCAGCAGAGCTCTCCAACTCTCCTTTTTCAAAGTTATTTTCTCTAATATGGCTAAGGCCTATACCTTAGTTTTCTAAATCCCTTCCCCAGTCAAGAAGAACCCTAGTAAGTCTTTTAAGCCATTTTCTTTTACTCAAGTGAGCTTGCTTTTCTGATTTTTTTCATAGGCAGGTCTGCTGCTTTTCCAGGCATTAGACTGAAAAGACTGGAGACAAGGTAGGTCCCAGACATGACTGTGGCTAGATTAGTGCTGTGGAATATATGTTTCCTGCTAGAGTTAACAGGGTCATTTGACAGCAGAAACCTTTGTTAACATGAAAAGTAAAACTTCTTTGTATTTCTCTGCATCAGCACCTGACTAGTTGAAAAAGGGGATGTACAAGGGCTTCTTGCCAAACATCAAGTGATCTTGCCAAACATCACTAAACTATTGTATATTGCTTTTACCTTTATAAACAGCTAGTTTAGGATGACCTTCTTTTATGTTGTTAAGAACTGATCATTACATTGATCAAGGAATTATACCACATAAACAGATGGATTGAAAGCTATAGCACATAAAGTAAATATAACTATAAATCAGTACAAGAGTTTTCACAGACACTTGACATTATTGATGTGGAAAAAAAGAAATAATTCCTTGAGTGTAAGCACAAGATTATACAAAACTATGACTGATATTCTAATTCACAGTTAATTTCTGATAAAAATCAGTCAATTTAATCATCTTAAAAAACTTAAACATTAACTCATTCATCTAAAACTTATTGACTGCTCATTTTGAACCAACATTTCTAGGGAGTTGTGATACAAACCCTGACTCTGCCTCTGTCTTTGAGGAGTGGACTGCTAAATTAAAGAAAAAAATCCAAAAAAAAATGCAATAGGCTAGATGGTCTCAATCCAAATACTGGGGCCTTCAAAGGAGCTCTGACATAAGGACAGTAAGCAAACTAAATCTGTGAGCTCAGGCTCTCCACCCTCACTGTGTCCAGTGCAGAGCCGCAGTCACTGCAGACAAGAATGTGATCTGTGCACAAGATGGTAATGAGAGCCATGAAACCTTTGGCTGCCTACTGAATACCACTCAAAATAAAGTTACAAATATGGGGAAAATGTGAGAATTATTTACTAAGAAACTTTTATAAATTGAACTATTAACAAGATAAGCATTTATGGATTTACGATTTCTTTAAACAATTACTCAAGTAGTCAATTCTGTAGTTAAATTTATGCAGGTGATTTTAAATATTTTTTTAAACACACAAACGAACTGATTAGGGAACTTATCAAAGTTCTCCATTTACCTGAAATCAGATTAATTACGAAGCCTTACAGGTAGAACCATAATATAGGTGATCACAATACAAGCTACCCATTCAATAAATACAACGTTATTTGTTGGAAAGAAGTTTTAACTAAGGCCGGGCATGATGGCTCGTGCCTGTAAGCTTCAGCCTATGAAATGGCCGGGGCTAGGGATCATGGTTCGAGTCCCGCCTGGGGCCCGTAGCGAGACCTAGTTCCAAAAAAATAGCTGGGCATGGTGGGGCATGCCTGTAATCCCAGCTACCTGGGAAGCTGAGGCTGGGGATCGCTTGAGTCTGTGGTACCCCGGGCAATGAAAGCCTGCGGTTCCACGGGCAAAAATAGCGAGCCCTAGTCTAAAAAGAGAAAAAAAAAGTTTTAACTAAATGTTATACCATAACATTTGTATAAAATTTATCATAGACCCGGTGTGTGTTGCAAATTCTAATTTTTTCTTTATTTTCATATGTATTTGACATGCTTTACTAAAACAAGAATATATTTTATGTTGATTTCATAAAATTATTTAAAATAGTATTTCTATCAATTTTATGCAAACACATCTTACTACACAGATGGGATTTACAAAAACAGTAGAATAAAATATCCTAGTAATAAAAACATTAGGCTGATATTTTAAATCAACTTGAAATGGAAAATACTGGGGTTTTATATTTCAAAACCTGTTGTACTAGCAGAAATTTTTCAAATCTAACACGGATGCACAACTAGATTACAACATCTCAGAGAAAGATGCATGTGAACTATATTCATGACCTTAAGAACCCTCACAGTAAAATTCACTTTCAAGGAAGGTAGCCCTTCTTCTCCTGTCTATATACATTTTAGTGATTAAATTTAGCCATGGTCCACAAAGTGGTACGCATCTTGTGGCTTGGTAAGAAACACACCTTGGTTATAATTCTCCATGCAATGGCATTTTGCCCCTTTAACTTGATTAATATGAAGTGAAAATTCAATGCTACTGAATGTTTGATCGCACAAGAGACTATGTCATGGCAATGCCAACTTCATATCATATGTGTGTTGTATCTGTTTATTTCTAGAAATGTGTTAAGTTCATTCAACCATTGCTTCAGATTTCTGAAACGCTCCCACATTCTCTCTTCCTATGCATTGTGTTAGCATGTATTTTCCCCCAATATGACAAAATAAGATAAATTCCTTCATTACAGTTGGCCTTTCATATTCATCTATGAATATGAATATATAAGTGTTTTTAGTATAAAAAATATATATAACTTAGCTATGTATATGGAAAATATTTTGATTTATATAATTTTTAAATATCATAGCATATTTAGCTATGATATAGCACATAGCATAAAACTTTTTAAATAAGCCATTAGTCACCTAATTTTCTTTGCCAGGTATTGTCAAAGAAATATTTGTACTCTTGGGAACAATTAAGGATATAATTTAGACCTGCAAATTACTGGTTTTTCCAACTTCAAAGATATGAATTTTATAGGGGTTCACAGCAAAGTAGAAAAAATAAAGATTAGAAATGCAACTGTCAACTGCTCTATATTGTGAGTCTTACTTTAGACTAACTTAAACCAGCCAACAAAGACTTCACCTTGATAATGGACATACATGATATTTTCTAAGGAAAATCGGGTTCAATTAGATAGTTTAAACAGGTTAAAAAGGTATTCTGTAAATAAGAAAGATTTTAGCAAGTCAGTAAATTCTTTTTAAAAAGAACATATGTCACAGGGTGCTCCCCAGAGCAAGGAGAGGTTCCAGGTTCCCTGCCCCACTGAAGGAAAGGTGGAGCCGAACAGGGAATGTGAGGAACTAGAGAAAAATTGAAAGGAAGAGGAGAGAGAACAAGGAGACCTGTAGGAGGAACTTGGAGCAGACAGACATGTAGTGAGAGACATGTGAAGAAGTTGTGTTTTGCTTCTTGAACTTTAACTAGCACCAGGGACTTGGGGGACGTGGAGACACTTCAACAAACATGAATGAGAGACCTGTAGGAAGATTAATACTGGCTATTTTGATTTTAATTTGCTCCTTTGATCTCAGACAAGCCAAGCCCCTTCTATTCCTTTCCATGGGTCCCCATCAGAAAGTACGTTAAGACTATGGCAAAAAAAAAAAAAAAAAAGAGAGAAAGACTATGGCAAGTTTTTGGGTCTCAGCTGCCCTGCTTTGGGTTGAACCTGTTTGGTTTACCAATAAGGGAATGAATAACTTTGGGCATTTGACTAAGAAACTATATTCTTTGTCTTTCCCTTCTCTGATTTTATTGAACACTAACTGTATTAAAGTTCCTTTTCATTGAAGGTCTTATGCACTAGACTATGTTTTGTCTTAGTGTGACAGATAGCAGAACCTACTTAGAGCAGACAGGTTTGGGAGTTCTGTGGCACCCCTCACCCTGTCCTCTAATAAACTTACCTTTGTGAAATGATGAAAACATGTATCTTCTTTCATTAAAAGTATGTGAAAACCATCACTGATAGAGAAGAGTTGTATCCCTTGTAAATACATTCCCTTTGCTACCACTTACAGATCAAAGGTGATCCAAAATGGGCCTGTTTATTTATGCATGTGTTAAAAGTAAGTGTTTAAACTGTATCAAACTAACAGGCAGTAACCTTATATCTATTGTTCTTGAGAGAACAGAGATATTTTGATTCTTCCAGCAGCTCTTACCCTTATTTTAAAAGATTACAGCATAATAAATGTGTGCTGTATGTAATGCATTCCTAGACACACACTAAACATGATGAGTGCTGACAATAGTCTGTCAAGAAATATAAAATAAGTTCACATGATTTTATCCAGAGAGAAACACAAAAGTACCAAATTTCTTTGTAGAAAAAGTGAAAAGAATTAATTTGACTCTATTTGATCTCTAAAGAGAATTTTATTGGAAAATAAATCTCAAGACTAGGACTCATGATGGACCTGTAGGCTTCACTCAGATAACTAAATAGTACTTGAAAAAGCAGTGTCACGGGGAGAAGGATCCCCTTCACCCAGAGCTCACTACTGAAATGTTGAAATTTCCCCATCTCAGCAAACTTACTTCTATAAAGGCCAGGAAACAGATTGCTGGCTGTGAATGCAGACAGAGGAAGTGTTGGGCACTGAGGAACAAGCTAGAATGTGCAGACAGATCCTTACACCCAGATCACTTTGCCAAATACAGCTTACAAACATCTCAGTTTTGCTCTTATTTTTTCTAGTCCTTTAACTTTCAGTTTGACTTTTTGAAACAACAACAACAACAACAAAAGAACAAACAACTATGTTTCTTGGATTTTCTGACACAATTTTTGACCAAATATCTGTGAAGAAATGATAAACATTTTCTTTCCGCTGGAAGGTTTATACCAGCGCCCACTCCCCTACACTCACACACACACACACACACACTCACACACACACACACACACACACACACACACGGCTGGCTCTTTTGTACTCCCAAATAAGTTGCTGTAATCAACATGAAACTCA
The DNA here is from genome assembly GCA_004024945.1 of Uropsilus gracilis. NCBI lineage: Eukaryota > Metazoa > Chordata > Mammalia > Eulipotyphla > Talpidae > Uropsilus > Uropsilus gracilis. The sequence continues at coordinate 103,093 of PVHY01002526.1, forward strand.
GTTCCATCTCTGTTTTCCTGCTCAGTGTTCTTTTGAACCACCATCCATTTCTGGCTACTTTCCTAGTCTCCTTCATTTTGTCCAATGACTGGGCAGACATCCAAGATCTTTGCCATTTTAGTGGCCCAAGGAGTCTACCAGATAGTGTTCAGACTAGAGGGATGACCTCACAAGGAATTAATTTTTCCTTTTGGGTCTAAATGTTCTGAGTTGGACACAGGACTGATGTATTTGCTAAGTCAAGCCAATGGACTGGAGTAATTGAACCAAAGTTGAAGTCTCTGACAGCTTTCTGTAGCTCCAGAGAACCTGTTAGGAAAAAAAAAAGACATTATTAAATTTAAGACATGAGTTCTACTCTGCATGGCTATGTTGAATATGCTGACAGGACAAGTAAAACCTTTAACACACCAAAGTCAATAAATCCAAAGTTATGGTTTTCACAGCATTCATAACTCATGTATTCGTAGCATTTTCCATTCCTGCAATAGGTGTTAAGTTTACCAGTCGAATGCAAATATACAGTGTAGCCAAGACAGCTACTGTGTTCCTTGACTTTTCTTGACATCAAAACAGGCAGACCCATCATTCTACTCACTATTTAAACAGCACTGTTAAGTCACTCTATACCCAAAGGGACACCTTGGTTCATATTACCTTGACTGGGAAGAAGTGTTAATTTACAAGGGTAACCCCTCCTGGGTAATACAGGAACTCAATGATTCTACACCCCATTAGAACGAAGCTCAGAATTCCCCAGCTCACATACACACATGACTTCAAACCCTCATGTGTGGATTGAGTTTTATTTCTCAGTGAACACATGAGAAATTTAAGTACAAGAAGCATGTTACGATAGTTTAAGTTGCTAAATGACTTATTTATATATATCTTTGAAGCTTTATGGACTTTCCAGGTGTCAAGTGAGGTGCTTATTAAGTTTCACCTGAAATGCCAAATATCAGTACTTGGAATGTTTAGAGTTTGTAGCATCATTCTTTTAACTGCTTAGCATACAGTGTTGTCATTTTTGTCAATAGTAAGTTGGTAGCTGCTAACATTTCAATGAGTTCTACAACTTCTTTATGATAATTAAACACTCCCAAACCTAGATGCTGAATTTGTCCTGATTGCAATAAAGAGATAACACTCTTTCTGGTGAAAGCAGTCCACCTTATACTTCCAAGAAAGTAGGTACATATTTATATACTACCTGTAATTCTTCCCTCTTAAGCTCCAGCTTTCTGCCAGGCCTACTTAACAGGTAAGTTGTAAAAGACAGCAAAGAAATGATCCCGTTACTAATTTATGTGAGCAAATGAAGCAGGCTCACAGACAGTGCATATGGCATCTTTGAAAACTACACAAAGACATCCTCTGATAACCTAGATAAAACAAGTGTCCCTGACGGGTGTTCCAGTTTAAGGTACTCCTCCCTGATCACTCTGCCTCTTCATGGCCCACAGCTGTGAATACAGTTGGCAAACATTGCACTGATCCCCAAGTTCCAGAACTCTAGAGCAGTGTGTTACATGCACAGCCAAATACAGGGCACACAACAACAGTACAGCTTTGGCTAAGTTACGTGAGTGTTAGAATACTGCTCAAAGTTTGGAATCAATCAGGTTAAGGTGAGCAGGCAATGTGGCTGTCTGCATGCCTGGAGTCCTGGGTTATCAGGGACCCTTTGCCAGTGGGAAGCCAAGGCAGCGAAGAACTTCAGGTAGGCCCCTTTATCCAGAGATCCTAGAGGGAGTCCCATGTGGGGTTTTAGCCCCATCCACCAGTGGATGGTTGCACAGGGCAGCCATCTGCAGCCCAAATGGGCCAAGGCAAGGTTTGACCAAGCTCCTACACCAAGGGAGCTTGGGACTGCACCTGCCTGACCATTTGGGCTCCACCCTCATGCAGGGAGGTACTAGCTCATGGGTGGGTGGGTGGGGAGGAAATACCCCTTCCAGTTTATTCTCACTCCCTCCTGCTAATCTTCAGGAGGAGGAAGTACATAAATAATATAAATACCACCATAGAATGGGTGAAGGACCAGATAAAAATCCAGCCCACAAATCTGAGCTGGACCTGGAGGTGGACTATTGAGAGAACCAGTACATGCGAGACTGGAGAAACAACTATGGAAACGCCATGTCACAAATCCACCCCTATGCACTCACTCACCAGGTCTGGAAGAGCCAAGACCTCATTTCTGAGATGCCATGGAGGAGAGCAAGGTGTCCTTCCCCACTCCATGGGAGAGAAAGGCCAAAGAGTGGGAACATTGTCCTCACAGCATAGTTGCAAACTGAGTCAGAAGAGATGATATAGAACACCCATTCACAGATGCCTGTATCCACAGAGGAACTTCTTCACCGACATGGCTGGGCGTGAGACTCCCTAAACCAGAAGCCAGAACTATAGGTAAAACAGCAAAACAATACAGAGAAAGAATTGGAGAAGACAGCTTGCAATGAGAAAATGTGGACAGACCACAAATAAATATAGACTGGCTGCCCAACACAAGGTTAACACTGAAAACCTACCAACATGGTTCACCTGACCCCAAGAACATAGTCCCTTACCAGTAAAAGGACACTGCTACAGAAAAGAAAGAGATTAATGGACTTAACATAGACTAGCAAACAAGGAGAGGGGTTTGAGTGAATAGAGTGGTTGCCAGAGGGAGGGGGAAGGTATCCCAAAAACGATTTACCGAGGTTGTGATTTAAAGAAGAAAAATAAATTAAATTGAATTAAAAAAAAATCAGGTTAAGGTATAAACCAGGTCTATAGTTTATTACTTTATCACCTCAAGAATGTTGCTTTATCTCACTAAGCCTCATCCCTTCATCAATAAAACTGACATGATACTTGTAACAGTTCATGTTATGAGATAAAATCTTTTACACAGTGACTGTCATTGAGTTAAATTCTCTGTAGTCTACCAAGGCAATCCTGCTTCAGAACATGTAACATGGAAGTTCTCTCCTTTGATCATTGCTCTCACAAACATATGACCTTTAATATTATCTTGTTATATTTAGTTTCTCAACCTTACCTCATGAGAGTATCAAAGCAATCATATGTGAAAATAATTGCAAAAAAAAAAAACTATACCAATTTGTGTTATCTTTGAAAATAATTGTTTATTTGAAGTCTTAAGTGACTAAATACCATTAGAAATTGGGTTTAGGGCTGGGCATGGTGATGCATGCTGTAAGCGGCAGCCTAGGAGGCCGGGGCCGGGGCTAGGGACTGCAATTTGAGTTCCACCAGGGGCAAATAGTGAGACCTAGTTCCAAAAAAATATAGCTTGGCATGGTGGTGCACGCCTGTAATCCCAGCTACCTGGGAAGCTGAGGCTGGGGATTGCTTGAGTCTGTGGTATTCCGGGCAACATGAGCCTGCGGTTTCACAGGCAAAAAGAGTGAGACCTAGTCTCAAAAAAAAAAAAAAGAAAAAGAAATTGGGTTTACTCAAGAAGGGCAGGCAAGAGCCAGATTAAGAAGATAGTGATAATTTTTTTAGGAAATAACAACTGGACGAACTGGAGAGAAAATTCTTCCCAAAACAGTTAATAAATCATGACACTAGCCCAGATGCATCCAACATGTAGATTTCTGAGGGCTTTTCAGGATTCTTTCATGGCTGTTGAAAAAAATTTCCAGTGTCACCAACAAGAGTGCAAAGTGTCACATACATAGCAAGGATGCTCTGGAATCATGGACCAGGTCATGGCACTTTCATTTGAGTATAAGAACAGCCAGGACAATACTAATATTTCTGAAACATAATAAAGGAGAAAGAAAGAGACCTAGGCTATCCCAACCTTCTTGTTATCATCTCATAAGCACTTAAAAAATAATTTATTTTGTTCATTGATCCCACCCTGACTCATTCACAAACTTGAGATAATGGTACTCATTTTAGGATTTTTCAATGAAATAATATGAATACTTAAATATACCCCCAAAATTCTCTTTTTCCTTTACTCTCAGATAGGAAAGGATAGGTTAAAAATGGGATGAGAGGCCAATTTCTGAACCAACACAGTGTTTGAAACAAGCCAATGCTTTGAACAATGCCAGCATACTTATAGAGTGATGTGCACACTAAGCTCATATCTCCTGTGGCCCAAGATGAAGTCTCAGTACTCTCTTCTCTGCCTTTCTCAGTCCTGAGAGGTCCAAAATTCAGAAATCTGTAGCTGCTTTACTAATAAAATCTACCAGTTCTTTAATTTAAAATGTCCTCAGATCATCACAGTATTGGTTTCGTTATAGAACAAAAAACATATTGAAAAGTGTATCATGAAAAGACTTTAATTATGTGGAGGCAGAGTTTTGTGTGAATCCCAAGGTGAGAAACAATTAATCCTTTTGGCTTCCAGCAGGGATTTAAATACAAAGTGACTTGTGACTATATTTATTAATCCAGGTATGGAAGGCTAGTTCCACACTTAAAAATTAATGAATGTCCACATCACTCGATGAAAAAAAAAAAAAAAAGATCATATGAATACATGTAGAAAAAACAATTGACATGATCTGGTATTTATGATTAAAAAACCTTAAAATATGAATAGAAGGCAGCTTCTATGAGTTAGTAAAGAATAGGTATAAAATATTGGCTAACCTCATACTTAATTGTGAAAGATAGATACTTTGATCTTAAGATTTGGAGCAAAACAAAGATGTCCCCTCTTTTCACTCCTTCAATTTCCTAGTATTATCAGTTCTACCTATAATGATAAGGAAACAGAAGGAATTAAAAGATTTAAAAGAAGAAGTAAATCTATCTTTGTTCATAAATGGTATTATTGGCTATGTAGAAAAAAATCTCAAATATTTTATGAAAAAAAATTGTGCCACAACATCTAGATAGATTAGTATAAGATCAAAAATCCAAGGTTTATACACATGAGGAAATTCCTTCAGTTATTCCAGTAATGAGTAGTTGGAATTTGAAATTATTGGTGCCAAAAACCTGAAAACTTAGCTATAAATCTGACAGAATATACACAGCAGCTACATGCATAGATATAATAAAGTCTGGTTAGAGAAATTAAAGAAGTTTTAAATAAGCAGAGATCGTCCATGTACTTGGGTTGAAAGACTCAATATGGTCATGTCAGGGTGTTAGTTCTTCCCATAGTGGGCTACCAATTCATTAACACTATTTAAAACCTCAATAAAGTATTTTTCAGGAGATTAGAAGACTACTTACATTTCAATGTAAAGGACTCAAAAAATAAAACAAAACACTGGAAGAAAACAAAATTGAGAATAAACATTACTTATTTCAAGATTTACTTTAAAAAGAATAAATATGTCAGTGTGACAAGGCAAAAGAAAAGACACCAGTTTGCAAAGAAGTAAAGGTAATTCCATTGTGAAAAACAAAAGATAGTCTTTTCAACAAAAGGGTGCTGAAATAATTGAACGTCCATATGCAAGCATATTTATTTATCTTTTGTTTCAGATTTTTTATTTGCCTGAAAAAAGACCATATTTCCCCCTTATCTATGAAGGAGAGCTTGCAGGATAAAGTATCCCTGGTTGGCATTTTTTATCTTGGAGTTTTTTGTATACCTCACTCCATTGTCTTCTTGCCCTAAGTGTCTCCTCTGAGAAGTCTGAGGTGAGCCTAACAAATTGTCTTTTATAGGTTGTTTTTTGTCTCTCACTAACTTCATTATTTTTTGCTTGTCTTGAATTTTTGGTATTTTAACTATTATGTATCTTGCTGTAGATTTCCTTGCATTAAAGAATTTTTGGTGTTCTTGTAATTTCTGTGTCTATTTTCATTTCTTTCTTCAGGTTTGGAAAATTCTCTTCAATTATTTTTTTCAAATATTTTCTCAGTTCCCTTGTCTTTCTCTCTCCTTCTGGGATACCTACTAATCTGATTTTTTTTTTAAGTTGTCAGGTATTTCCTTGAGTGTATCTTCATTTATTTTCCCTTTGCATCTCTCTTTTTCTGTTTTATTTTCCCCTTTTTTCTTTCTGTTTAGGTCAGAATCTTCAAATGTGAAAACCCTTTCTTCCATTTCTTCTATTCTTTATTCTTGTTTTTTCCCTGAGCTTTTTAGTATCTCTATTGTTCTATTAGCTTCCATCAATTTATTTTTCTAAAGATTCATTTTCATTTCTTAAATCATTGATCATGCTTTCATCTCATTGTTTTCCTTTTCTGTTAGATCTCCCAGTTTGTTTGTTTTTTAATGACAGTTCTGAATTCTTTTTCTGTCAGGTCATAATATTTTTTCTGCACCATGATGTTGGTTTCAGGAGGCTGGCTCACTTTCTAACGTGTGTTGGTCTGAGAATCGTTGATTTGACCATTTGTGATTTTCCTTCTTCCCATATTTTGCTTCTGGATTTGCTCTGCTTTTGGTGTGCTTGTGCCTCCAATGAGAGTGGGCACTATTTCTTTGTGGTATTGCTGGATTGTGTAAGTATTTGCCAAGCTCTTGGGCTGTAGTGCTTGGTGAGCAGGGATAGATTTGTAGGTCCCTGAAACTTCTCTCTCAGGACCTCTTGTTTGAATCTCTGCTAATAGTATCTGAAGATACCATCTCTAGGGTTGTAAGTTGGTTTTCAGGACTGGAGATCAGACCAGGCTGAAGGTGCTGCTAGCCTGTTTGGTGGGGGTGGTTGTCTAGTGGTGGGGTGCACTGTGTCTGGGACATCCCCTGCCTTGACCTAGGCCAGATGTGCACTGATAAGGTGGACCAGCATGCAGAAGAGGGGCCTGAGTGTGTGCTCACCTTCTTCTATGTTACCAGGCATGGTGCACTGTGTTGGGAGACTTCCCTGCTATGACTGAGAGTTGGGGCACATTGATAAAGGGGGACCCCAGGTTTTGTATTATGTTTTTCTTACATAGCTCTAGTCCCCATAGTTCTCCCATAACCATATCACCTGTGAGCCATCACCATATTCCCATGTGTTTATCCCCCCATATTGTGCCCCCTGCCTCCCACTCCTTTGCTGTGTGCTTTAATTCTGCGATCAGTTTGCTACATTTACCCATACATCTATCCATCTATTTATTTGCTCTATCAGCTGACATAGCTAAAATAAAATGATCTAGTAGCAACTGTGTAGCAATGAGCATACCTAGTGCTCAAATCTTGGTTTCTGACACTATTTTTCATTAAAAGGAACTAGGGCTCCTTGAAGAAATAAGTAATGCTAAGGCTGGGTCAGAAAATTGTGGACCCAGGGCCCTCTTCTTCATTCAAGGTGAATCTGATACATCTCAACAGTGCCAGAAAGTAAGGAAATACTCCAAGAAAACTCCTTGGTGATCGAGTAAATGAAAGAGGTACAGGAGTCAGCAGTACAACAATAGAATTCTGAATGATCAAATTCTCCAAGTCAGTACATAAAATCCAAACTTCAGCAGAATTTTTTAAAGAATTAACAAGCTTATGTAAAAATTCAATGAAAATTTAAGTGCACTAGAGCCATTAAAAACTACATTGACAAAAAAGTTGTAGTACTTACACAGCAGCATATTAAGACTTATTTTAATATTTACTTTGTGTAAAAAAAATAGGAGAAATACATTAGCATCCATGAGTTTAAGGATCCTTACATATGATCAGAAGTCAAACTGTGAAACAAATACCTAAAAATTGAACTTCATTCATATTAGGTACTTATTTTTCTGAAAAAAATCTTATGAAGAACATGACAACAACAGGTTGAAAATATTTACTGGCATGTATCTGATAAAGATGTGTGTATAATATTTAATGAAATCATAGTTAATATACAAACTTTAAAAAGGAAAAAACAGATATCTTACCAAAAAGATACATGCATCGCATCAAAATGATAAAGATTCTCAGCATCATTTATTACTAAAAATATTTAAACTGTGAGATGCCATTATATAACAACTAAAAGCTGATAAAATTTAAAAGATTAGCTATGCTAATCAGGATGTAGAGTACCTGAAAAACTGCTGTTAAGAAAGTAAAATGGTATAACCCATTCTACTCAAAAGTCAACTTGATGGTTTTTTATTAGTGAAACTTGTACCTAATATAAAAAGCAGTTGTGATTTGATGCTTAAGTATTCGTTTAGGAGGAATGAAAACATGTGTCCACAAAAAGACTTGTTTATAGAAATCTATAGCAACTCTATTTGTAGTAACCAAAAGCTTGAAATAATCTCCATGTCTGTAACTATTGATGTTTGTTTGTTAAAGTGGGTGTGATGATCAGATAGTGTACCATTATTCAGTAATGAAAAGAATTAACTATTGAGATTTGTAACAAAGTGTGTGTGTGTATATATATATATATATATATATATATATATATATTAGTTTTGAAATAGTTTAATCCGATAGTGTTCACAGAGAGAGAAAAGAAAGGGTAACAGTTTCCTTTGTGGGTAAATACACAGCCAATATAATTGACTCAAAATAGGGCAACTGAGGTCCCAAAGCTTGCCACAAGTTTAAGACATCTTCTAAGTGGAAACCATTGAAACAAAGGTAAAAGGAGTAAGGAAACTCTGGGGTAAAGCAGACATGTCAGATACAAATCAAGTTATAGGCTGCCATCATCAGTCTCCTCACAGGTCTCTCACCTACATCGCTTCCAAGTAGCTCCACAAGTCTTAATTACACGAATCACTTTTAAAATAATTATGCTGAGTGAAAAAACCCACAACAACAACAATAACGGTAACACATTGCATTTTTCCATATATGCAAGAGTCTAAAAATAAAAATAAATTTTAATGACAGAAAGTAAATCAACTAGAGTTAGAAGGAGAGGGGAATTACAAAAAGGTATTAAGAAACTCTTGAATGTGATGGATACATTAATTTTACTGGTTGTAGTGATGGTTTCATGGGTATATGTTTTTTTCAAGTTATCAAATTTTACACTTATTATATTCAGTTTATTGGATATCAATTGGATCTTAAAAAGTTAAAGAATAAGTGTTCAATTCATCTAACATTTTAAATGACCATAGTTTCACCTATCTCCCTCTACTTCATTTCAACAATCCTCCAATAGTTTATATCCAAAACTTGGCCATTACCTAGAACACTTCCTATTCTGAATTACCAAGCTTAATATTTTGCTATACTCTCAACACCTGTCATCCCAATGTAATCATTCCCTTATTCTAAACAACTTCTAATTTTCAGCCATTTCAAAACTTTACATTTCAAAATTTTTTTCTGATTTTCTGCATTATTTGTACTGATTTTCTCAATCCTATATAAAGAGACATATGTTAAAAAGATGACCATCCCAGACCCCTGATGTGTTGTAGGTTACCTAAAGACACTATTATCTTTTTTTGAGTTTTAATTTTCTTTCTTTTGAAAATTAAACTCACAGTTCTTATTATTAGGACTTCTAAATTACTTGTATCTTATTTTACTGCAGAACTCTTACCTTTAGGCCTTCTTTTGCAAATCTCAAATTCTTGATCTCTAATTTTAGTCAGTTTCTCCACGACCACCTTTGTAACTATATACGAAATATTGAATGCTGACAGATAAATATTACTGAGTTGGAAAACTTGAACACCTGATCACCTCAAAACCACCCTATTTTCCTCATTCCACTAATGGCAATTCCACTTACATTTAAGTAGGCCAAAATACTCTTGAGAATCATCTTTGTAATCACTCCTTTTATAGAGGACCCATCTGCAATGTATCAATAAATTCTGATAGCACTACTTCTTAAATTAATTGAGAATCCAACTGCTTCTTACCACTTCTAAACTACTGCTAGTTTGATCTCATGTTGATCACTGCCATTGTTTCCTATCTAGTCTCCTGTTTCTTAATTTGATCTCTGTATAGTCCATTCACAATATATGAATGAGTAATGTTTTCAACATGTAAGAATGCTCATATCATGGCATTCCTCTGAGCAAAATGCTGCAATATTCCCCTGTATTTCTCAGAATAAAACCAAAGTTCCTACATGGTCTGAGCTTCCCTGCAGCATCTTCTTTGACCTCACCCTCAAATCCTCCCCAGAAGACTGTATTATGCTACTCTCCCTGCTTCTTGAATATATTCATCACAATCATGACTTGGGCACTAGAATATTCTCTCTCATATCTATAGAACTCACTCATCTCCTCCTTCAGATCTTTGCTCAAATGTTACCATTTCAAGTGAGGACTTTTTCTATTTCTATTCACAACCCATGTCCAGCCCCTTAGTTTGCTGTTTTTTCTTTTTATATTCTACTTACCATGTACTATGAACTAATAATTTATTTATCTACTTGTTTTTTGTCAGTGTTCCATCAATAAACTATGAACACAAGCATCTTTGCTAGTTTGTTAATCCCATGACAGTACATCCCATGACACAAAAATGTGCTGAGAACACATACATTATTTAATAAATACAAATTGAATTAATAAATGAAATATTATTGCTCCACATACACACTAGTCTATAAAAGGATAGTCTGTGGGGTCAAATGTGGATTTCAAATCCTCCTTTGTAAAGATATTTGCAAAGCATTAAATCTCTGTGTGCTTCAGTTCCCTCATCTATAAAATGGGGAATAATTATTGCATGCCTTATAGAGTTACTATGAGGTTAGAGGAGTTAATGAATTTAAAGCAATTACAATTATGACTAGAACATATACTCAATAAATGTTAATTATTTCCTCTTCCACTCCTCTCAAGAGCTAAAGTGCTATAGTCTACTCTCATGTTACTTCCTCAACATTCTCAAGGATGAACTTACCAGACACAGACACAGTAAATACTAAGAATTCTTTCCTCCTGAAATTAAAACAAACAACCATACACTAGTTTTTCTTCATCCTCCTTTTTCTAAGGGAACATAGCCCATCTTTTCAGAGCTCCTACCATCACTCATATTTTGTAACCTATATCTCCCCACTTCCTCAAAGACAATACCCTAACACTCCTTTATATTCCATCCCTATTGACTTTACATTTCAACACATGTTCGTGCAATGCACACACAGTCAGTGTTTTCCTACACTCTCAAATAGTAAATAAAAATAGTTCTTCAAATAGAAATCCTTTGTAAATTCCATTCTCTCTTCTTTTTTAAGTTAAAACTTCACAACACAGAAGACTATGTTGGCTACATAAACTTCCTCAATCCTCATCTATTTTTCAACTTACTTCCTTCTGGCTTTCCTTCCACAACTGAATTTTAAGTGTTCTCATCAGGGTCACTGATGGTTTCCCTCTCTCAAGACACAATAATCCGCATCCTCTTCTCTGATATGTCTTTGTCTGTGACAATGCAAATCACTCTGTTCATCATCTATGATGCCAACTTTTGCTGATTCATTTTTAAGCTCTAAACTTGTCCATCTTCTCATTGATTTGTCATTTTCCTTTGTTAAATATCTATTACTTTCTAGGTCTTTGCCTTTTGTTCTTCTCACTCAACACATGATTCTCTGTCTAAACACACTGCATCACTTATTAATCTCTTGGATTTTGATTTCTCACATCTCAAAGAAAAGTCAAGACTTACATTTGATAGCTGTCCTTAAATTAATCCAACAGAAAATTCATCAGGTCCCCAACTGGACCCCTGTCAAAATGTTTTCCTCTTTCAATCTTCCATATCTCTGTTAGTGACACTACTATTCATATACTTGCCCATAACAGAAATTTGGGCAGGTGCCCAGATTCTTTTTTCTCACTTAGCCTGAGTTTACATTGAGTTACAAAGTCCTATAGGTTTTACCTTCTTAATATCCACTCATGTCTATGCCATTCTCTCTATCCCCAAAATCATTACCTTAATCCAGGTCCTCGTCACTTCTTGCCTGGATTACTGCAACTGCCTCCAAAACATTATCACTGCCTCAAGTCTGGCACAACTCCAATCTCTACTTTATATAGTTGCCAGTGTGTTACTTCTAAAATAAAATGTTATCACATAATTTTCCTGCTAAAATTCTTTTAATGACCCTCCCATCTCTTCCCGGATAAAGAAGAGACTCAAGCCAAATGCATAAGGTATTTCATGCATGATATCTATATACATTCTACCTCCACATCTCATTCCTTCCCTTTATCTGGGCTTCAGTGCAATACTGCTTAATGATTACCAAACATCACATGGTATTAAAAAATGTGGGAATACGTAATACACCCTTAACTGTTTCTCATAGTTGAGTGCTTATTCAATACTTCTGTCACTGTGAAGTTATCCTAAGTGGTTGGGAATAGTCAAATGTTCCCATATTTATACGTCTCTTAGAGAAACACTAATGACTGATCTCAACTATATGGTGCATATTGTTTGTATACCTTTTGAGCATTACCATATTATATACTTGCAATAGCACCTCAGGGCTGCAATGCATTTTATCTTTTTTTTTTTACTGGGAATGAATTGAGATTTTGAGAATTTCTTTAACCTAAGTTCATAGAAATTAAAAGTACCAAAAGCCAACCTCCTCTTCTCCAAAATTCTCCAAAATAATTCAAGGCTGCTTTGCCCATTGTGTATGTTAATAGTTACTATACTTTTTTTCATTTCTACTACACAATCTGGTACATAAGTTATGATAAACACATTAGTGAATACGTTGGAAAAACTGGCAATACCACAAGGCCTCCAAGTTAGCATGCCATTTGTGAAGCCTTAGAACTCCAAGATAAATATCAAAGGTACAGATGGAGAACTATGATATCACTAAGGGCTAATATCACACAGAAGCATCACTGTTGAGTCCAGGAATGAAGAAGAAGCAACAAGAGCCAAGGTATAACCCTAAAGGAAAACAATGCTGGGAATTAAAATGAAAGGGAGATACAAAACAGAGACCAATATGACCATGGAAAACTCAAAAGAGATAAATGTGATATCTGTTGCTGGTGGTGTGAAACTGTATTGGAAGACTAAAGAGAAAGGAGACTCCTTCCTACTCTGCTCTTGACCTTGACTGTCTGACTAGATTATTGTCTGAGTTTGAATGGTCTTGGTCAGAAGCAGACTAACTCAGCCTTCTCTTCTGAACTCCTCACTTCTGTTCCACAAGACGGTAGGTAAATTCAACAGTAGAGGGGAAAAGAAATTGTTATCTTGCCTTCTTAAATATCACACAATCCATTCAGTATGCAGTAGTTCACAGAGCAATTTAAATTTGAAATTGAGAAATAAAGTATTAAAGATTTAGGACATATACTAAATATCAAATTAAAGAGAAGGATATCAGCTTCTTGCTCCCCTTTTTTAAAATTTCTTTGTATAATGGTAAAGGACTCATGTGGTTTAATGTAATAAAGATCTGCTTTAAATTTTGCTTCTGGTAGGATCAGCATAGAGGAATTCTGTCAAAAACATAATGGTTTCTTCAAACTTCTCCTCAATGATTTTTCTCTGCCCCATTCTTGCACTTTCAAACACATGCATTGTTTATACCCAAATGTTCATGCCTCATGTGTGCTTTTGGCAGAAAGCTTTACTCTTGTAGAAAATTCTCACCCTTCTTGCATGTTCCCTCTTTGACATACCAAATGTTTCTCCATCTGAAGTGCTGGGGAGGGTTGATCTTGGGGTGTGAGTCACCCTTCAGGGAAACATCTTACAAGACTTAGAAGCCCAACTTGCCCAAGAAACTTTCTTATATATTGCAGTTTCTCACACACTGTTCTTAATTTAATTAGGTAATGGAAGGCCAATAGCAAAGAAATCTGTCCAGTCTTTAAAAAAATTAAAAGTGTATGAACTTTAGAAAATAAGAATAAGGATGAAAGACCTTTTCCAATACCACCTAGCTCCCTGCCCATGCTTCATCTGTTGTCCTTGAGGGCCGTTTAAGCTCCTCGTGGCAGGATCCTACCCAGCAACAGACTCAGCCAGTTGCAGAATTGTAGAATTTCTTGCTAAATTTAGTGCCAGATTTCCCTGCACTGCTTCAGTTTGTCCTGATTCACCTCCCTCTGCTTTGCCCAGACTACAGCAGAGCTACAAACATCCACGGTTTTCAGGGAGGCCAGCACTGTAGGTGGCAGGCTTGTTCCCACTTGGAATTCATGTGACTGCCTTTTTCTGCCAAGACAGAAAGGGAGACAGAGAGGCAGAGGCAAACAGAGATAGAGAGATGGAGAGGCAGAAAAAAACAGAAGGAGAGGAAGTCAGGGAAGTCCGGCACTCTGGCATAGTTTCTTTCTTCACTGCATATTGGTTTGGTGTTTTTTTTCTTTCCCTCCTTTTAAATGCTGTGTTCACCAAATGTGACAATCTGTCTCAGAGACAAGAATTTATGCTCACATGTAACCAAGGCAGGAATCAGAGACCATTCTGTGTACTCACCTGTGTACTTAGCCGTTTGAAAGAGTAACCTCCTTACGTCCCACCCTTGCCCAACCAACATGTCTGTACAGCTGAGACCACACCAGGCTTGCTGTCAACATAGAAGTTGATTCTAGAAAGAGATCCTCCCACAAGATCCAGGTATTTCTCATTCTTTCTGTGACAATCATTTTAACAGTCTACTATGGTTCAGTTTCCATTCCTTCTCCTTTGACTTTGCAGCAGTGTCTCTCAATGATAGAACAGAAGCTCTTAAATGACTATCATCCATAGCGCTGCTGTGACAGGTCCACATTCCTCACAGATTCCAACCAAATGACTTTTTCTCATCAGGACTTTATATGGAAGTGCCACCTTGTATGTTCCAGTTACTACATTAAAAGAAAAGATAGCCCCAAGAACTGACTGCTCTAATAGGCAACATCAACACACACTGCTGCTCATGCTATCAGTCTAAATATTTTACCATAGAACTAAAGATTTTACCCACATCTAATACATGCATTCCCAAGAAACAGAATGAGAGTCACAGGCCCAGACTTTTTGTACCATGTTTTCCAAAAAAGTCGTTGGTATAAGCTCTTAGTCATTGTACTACCCCTCTATGTTTCTCAGGAAATATTTGGACTTGAATACAGTCCATTGATAGTAAGACTGATTCATAACAGTCGCTTCTTTAGTCCTGGTTAAAAAAATAAAAAAAACAACTCAAATTCTACTCCCTAACAGAATATGGACAGTATGTACCATCTGACTCATACACCCTATAGTGGCTAATATTTCCTCCATTTTTCCTCTTTCTCTTTCCTTTCTGTTTAGAGATTGATAGTCATAGGATAATGGCAATTGTTATTAAAAGCCTAAAACTAATATTATCATCATCTCTCCCTTGGATAACAATTTCTAGTGTATCTGTAAACAGTTACCCCTAATAATATTATACATAAACCTAGTGTGTGCATTAATAGTAAATTCTCACTTTTGCTGAAAAGAAACTAACTAATTATATTTGTGTGAAAAATAATCTCTCATCTTTTCTCTTTACCAATTTTTTAATCTGGCATCACAATTATCACTTTATAAGCTTGTTTCCAAATCAGGCAATTCTGACCAATCTTCCTTGATCTTGTCAGGCGGTGAAGCAAGGTTCTTTTCCAAGAACACCAAAGATATTGCTATGAAAGAAACTCATAAAATATGGTTAAAAGTTTCAAAAACTATTCAAATCTTGAATTTTCACTGTTCTTCCTCTCCTGACCGACATACTTGGTAACACATGCAGCATGTAAGCTCTTAAGATTTTAAAGTGATTGTGATATCAATATACCCAAACACCTCTCTAATGTACCAGAATAATATCTAATTAACAAACATTTTTAATCTGAAAACTTAGGCTCAGAACTGTGGTAAGCACTGACATTGCAGCCCTGAAGCAGAAACTTCACAAAGATCTGGCCCTGTCGGAAAGACAGACAGTGAAACAGCAACTCTCAAATGAGTAAGGAATATCGCAGAAGTGTCCAGTGCTGTGCAGTCTGTTGCAAAGGTAAGTCAATGTCTTGCATCAAAAATGACTTGCATAGGAGAGATATTTACATCAAAATCTGCAAAGTCCAAGAAGGGAAAAGTGAAGGGAAGAAAGTTCAGACAGAGGGACTAATGTGAACCTCAGAAAGATCACTTACAGGGAAGGATGACAAAGTATTATTAGAAGGTGGAGACAGACAGAGTTTGTCTCTGGGGCCTTTGTCAGTCATGCTCAAGTTGAATGTTGGTACATGCACACATTTGCTGTGCTGGTGGACTGTGGTCATCCATACATGCTCTGTGAAAAGTGGATTATTTAACACAAAAATCATAAAATCTTGGAGATGAATGATTCCATAAAAGATAACTAACCCAAGTGTATGTGGATTAATTGGCACTGAAATTCTTTCTCTGAACACACCTTATAGAATTTTAAGCCTCATCACTACTTTACAGATAGTTCAAAATATTAGAAATTTCTTTCATTTCAAACTTGCTTACTCAAAACTTCCACTGCATTTATACCCTCTGGAGTTTTACAGAATCAGTCTAAACCTCTTCCCAACTGACAGCTTCTCAAATGTTTAAAGACAACTATCTTGTCCCCATTGCTCCTTCTCATCCCCAGGCTAAAACTCTCCCACTACTCTTCATATTCTATCATTCTAGACCCTTGTACCATTTAACTTGTTCTTCTCAGGAAAGGCCCTAGTTTGTCCAGAGAAAATAAGCTATCCTTGATTTTGAAAATGAATCTAAATGCATAAACTAGGTTATTAATCTGTTTTGTTTCTATATAGCTTCTTTGTCTTAAAGTATTAAATCTGCCACATCTGACTTTTCAGAACTATATGTTATCTTTGCAGTAGTGATGAGTCTTCAAGGACTTGACAAAACCTGTAAAATAAATATTAAAAGTCATTAACAAACTGAATAGTCTTTCTATATTTATTTCTGAATAAATAACATGGTTTAGCAGAGTTTACAAAATCTGAATGCGTTTGCACAATGACAGGCCAACTTCAGGCAAGCCAGTGCTAACACACCTGCTGACCTCTGAGAGTAGCAGAAGTCAGCTGAGTCTACCACAGCTGGGGAAACAGCAACTTCAGAAAAAATACATCCTTGCAGAAATGATCAGTGTGGCCTATTCAATGTCATTACAAAATGTTATTCTTACTACTAAATCCTACAGCCCCAACTGCCAGGAATCACCCCAAATGAGGATGTTTTCTGGTCATCTGTGACCACAGTGCTTCCATGTGGTGAGTGTTGAAGGAATAACTTTTGAATTTGTTTTGTTTGCCATTTTACTTTAAATTTTGCCTTAAAATTTCTACCTAGCAATATATTTAGCAAGATAAAAAATAAAGTACTATTAATTTTTCTGTCTCATAGAAAGGGTCTGTAAAGTAAGTGAAAAACTTTGATATACTATGCATGCATGGCAAGATTATACAAGATAAAAAAATGAATATAAAATATATTACTGCCCTTATGATAAAAAAGAAAAGCACTGAAAACAAAATTAATGAAACCACTTGCTCCAGGAAAATAAGATAAGTACCAAGTAAAATAATTTAACATGACTAATTGCTTGCTCATGAAGATTTTCTGCAAGACTTTTACTTCACTGAAACATCAATCTAAAACTCAACAGTCATCAACACTTTCCAACACAACCAGTTCCCCAGCTGATATGACCTTTGATTCCAATCATTTCCCCTCTTTGTAGAACTTGTATCACCACCTTGTATTTAAAAAAAAAAAAAAAAACCCAGCTCATACCTCGACTTCCCTCTTCTGAAGTGCTCTTAGAATACCAAAGACAGGGGAGATGAGGTGGCATCAAGTCCCCATAGAGTTTCTCTTCCTTAGAGCTAGGTCCTGGCTCTGAATTTCAACTTCATAAATAGTTGTGATTTATACTTGTGATTTATAACAAAGACAAACACCTCTCGTGGAATAGGAAACTTTGCTTTTCTTTAAGTATGATTTTGGCATTTTTATCTCAATCACAATTCAATATATTACATTAGAACTTTTTGTTAAGCTCTGTAGGTAATAAATACATAAATGTGAAACTAAAGCTTTGGGAAAGTAATAAGAGGATCCTAGATGCAAGAAATAGGCTACATTCTCCTCCTTATGGGAAGAGTAAAGAGATCCAAAGGAGCAAAGAGGAATCAAGAGAAAGAGAATGACAGAAGATGCAGAGTGAATTTAAGATGCAGAGTGGATAGGAAGTGCAAGATCCTGTTGTTAGGCTGCAACTATCCTTCAACTATCCAGAGAAACTCACATATTTTATTAAAGTTTTAAGACCTCCAAGGTTCACATAGGATCTGTGAATTTTCCTTATTTTTTTCATATTGAAATCTAAGATGGCAGCCATTGACTTTTAAGAATTTGAGAATCAAAAGGAGAAAAAGAACTCAAAATGATGTTAAGTCCAAACACAAACATGTCAATTCCAAAAGTTGCTCTAGGAATCATACTCAGCCCTCAAAGAATAAAATTCAATTAGTTCACATGCCTGTTAATGGTAGGTCTGTCCTCTGACCCCAAAGGTATAAACTAAGAATGAAACAAATTTGCAATCTGAAGATTTGGAATCATCCATAAACTTAGTATCGGAGCTGAGAATTATAACCTTTGGTTAAATTATTCTCCCATTTCAATTAGCACCATCAGAACCAATTTGGTAAGAAGCCAATGCTCCTTTCAAAAACCAAATCAAGAGTGCCCAATAAGATAGTTAAAGAGAAGCTAAAAGATATGGAATAATTATATTCTATTGAAGTAAAGTCATTATTTTTTCCTAAGTTATAGAAAATAACTTTAAATATATATCATATACAAATATACATAACATACAAATGTGCATAAGCACACACATGTATGCAGATATGTGTATTCATTTATATAATTTTCTCTTCATAAAATTTTATAAACATTCCAAACATCACTGAACTTTGTAGAAAACTATTTGTATATACCTGAAATGAATTTTTATATTATAACCTTTTTAATTGTCTGTAGTCAATGTGATTTTTTGCCAAGTTGTATAAAATACTTCAAACTATGAAATTAATTCAAACACAACTAGGATGCATAACTGCCTCAAAGTATTTCTCCTTAAGTTAGATATTTTGTTCCCAAAAGAGTCTATGAACACATGAGATAAACTTTATACATTTTTTTTCTCTAAAATCTAAGTTGTGAAAATGCAACAAAATTATAGGCTAGTATATAGTGAGAATGTTATTTCAAAATCTCAAAAACTAACTTCTCCTGAGCCAGCAAACTCTAAATTTGACATTATTCTTTTGCTTTCTCCTATATTTCTTACTATTCCTGTTTCCAAGCTATAATCTATTGCTTTCATTTTAGATGTGTCAAGTGAATTTTTGAGATCTAAAAATATACACAGTGATTGTGATGAAATGACTAAATTTAGGATTGATTTTTAAAGTCACAATAATTTCATTCAATAAATTTATGACTTTGAAATCTTAAAATGTACAATATATTTTATAATTAAATTCAGAATGTCCAGAGAATCAAGTTGTTCTTAACAAAACTTGAATTTGAATTCTTATTCAATTACAATTTTTAGGTCTCAATATAAATTCAGAACTTAATTATCTATAAAAGCCCCCTCTTTAATAATAAGACTTTGAAAACTCATTTTCTACAAATTTGTCCTTTGCAAGTCCTGTAGTAACAAGAAAATAAAAATAGCTTTTTATATCTTGGAGAGTTACAATTGTTATATACTAAAAATGCCAGTTTTGTTAACATCTATTTCTCAAAAATCTTAGGGAAGTTTTTTGGCTATCCAAAAATGAATGAATTTTTATAGTCATTTTCAGAAAATGTACCGTCTAAGAAGTGAATGTGTATAATGATAATTTCATTTGGTGATATCATCTCCTCCTCACAGAACTGCTGACCTGTTCTCATGCTCCAGGAGAGAACAACATTTTAATAGAGTAAAAAAAAAATCATCACACGAACTTTTCCAAGATTCCAAGATACGTAGATTAGACTATACTAAAAGATGTTTCCTACTGGCATACTGTTTAATATTGTAATTGTATCCCCAAAATATTACTCATAGATACGAAGTTTCTTCCAAATATGACAATTTAAAATTTCTTCTTTTCTTCTTTTTAAGAACAGAGGTACTGTTCTTAAACATTGGTACTTCCCTCTGAAAGTTACAAGAACTGATTAAAGCAAGCATACTGCTCACATTCTCACAAACATCTTCAAGTTCACAGTATTTCTCCATCTCCAAGAGGTTCTGAAGCTGTGACTTCAACATGGGCAGTGTTAAAATTTAGGCCATTGCAGCTGTTAGCTATGTCTGAAAAACACAGAGGCAAAAAAATGGCCTAAACAGGATGAGGCTACTTCCTTCTTTTACTTTGTTGCAAATCCCAGCTGGGGAAGAGCTGATATTTGGTCAAAACTGGGCAGAAGCCTCCAACCAACCAACCTCAGGAAAAAAAATCACATTTTTAAAATGCATCCTCTGCTACCCAGATTCTTACGAAGCTCTTACCACCTGTGCATAGCAGTTGCCAGTCAAATGCAGTTTAACAATGAAGTTTTGTTTACAGGAGAAATTAACAAGGAAAACAAAAAGTCCTTAAAGTCACAAGTGGCCAGTTATCTTACCCCAGTCACCATTTTTAGTCTCAAAGGTCTCAAAGACACATGCCCAAGATAATACCCCTTTGCCCCTCCAAACCTGAGGCAGGCACTCTGAAAAGCCCTGTCTTTCTCCAGAATCTTCTCTTTGCTTCTTCTCTCTCCAGCATTCTGAGCTGCTCCACTTTTCTAAGGTACTTCAAACCTTTTCAACAAATAAAGATGCAAAAATCAGCTTTCCAAATCCCTGGTTATCTCTAGGTACCAGCTTTCCATGCCACCTTGCTGCAGTGCCCTCTCTCTCCTTTCTCTCCCTCCCTCCCTCCCTCCCCGGCTCCCCACCCCCCTCTCATTTTCTCTTCCCCACCTGGGATTTGTACCTTATCCTGTTTAGGCCATCTTTCTCTGTGTTTTTCAGATACACTTAGTGGCAGCAATGCCCACATTTTAACTGCCCATGTTGGGATCACAGCTTCAGTTCTAGAGTACAAAGGTATCATATGTCCACATTGGTTGTTTCAAAATCCTGATTAATTCTCCAGGTTGTCATTAATTCCAACTCTCTGGTCCATAGCAACAAAATAGAAAAATTAATGAATAAATAATTCCTATCTTGAGTTTGCAGTGTTTTTGGTCACTAAACTTTGTTTTGGATTTTCTTTATCAAGACAGGAGCAAAAATAAAAAGATAGGAATTACATCACAAAGATGGTGTTGTAGGAAGTGCCAGTGGTGGAAGGTGAATGAAGAAGTGCAATGTAAAAATATAACCTTGAAGTTACATAAATATGAAAATGGTGAACAAGTTTAAATTTTTAAAAGGTCATTTTCTCTATACCAGGAATAAACAATGCAAAAAGGAAATGATTCCATTTTTGATAGCATATAAAAAATAAAATACCTAGGAATTAATAAACCTAGAAGTTGAAATACTAACACAGAGAAAACTGCAACACATTGCTGAAATAAATTAAAGGAGCCTTAAGCAAAAAACGTCTTATGTTCAATGGCTGATATTGTTAACATAGAAATGGTTATTATTAAAATGCTTAGCAATTGTACCCCCAAATAGCACTGAGTTAGTTTTTTGAAATCATTCACCATGCTATGTAAATTTTATTTCAAAAATTAAAAAGTATATATTTTAAAATAATTTAGTAGCATAAATTTTGTGACTAACTGAATTTTTAATTCCTAAGGATTTTTAATTCTTAAGGATAATTAAATCTATCCATGTTTTGACCACAGAAATCAAACTAAAGCTGACTGAG